>CAWUFW010005782.1:377500-380000 GCA_963921515.1 Calotriton arnoldi
TTGGGAACTTTTAAAGAACTAAGAAAACATGTCTCTAACAAGCATAAAGGCTTCTATCTCAAAACGTATTGCTCAAAATGTGATAAAGAAGCCTAATACCACAATATTGCATCCCATTATGCCAAATGTAAAGGAAGACCTCAAAAAGGAGAGCTGCAATTTCTGTGCAGCTTCTGTGACCTCAGATTTGGAACAAAGATTTGAGTTTCACAACATGCTCGGCATGCGCATCCAAGAGCGCAAAATGAGGCTAGACTAGCAGCTCTAGCAAGCAGCAAACCTTCAAAATTATGGTCACAGGAAGAAATACTACTATTAGCAGAATTGGAAAAAAGTGTATGAGAACAAGAGAAATATTAATGTGCTGATGGTTCCACATTTGACAATAAAAACAGAAAACAAATTGCAGAAAAAAGAAGAGATAGAAGAGATAACAGTAAAAAATCGGCAAAAGATGTACTGCAAGCATCAATTGTCTCTGAGAATGACTCTTGCGATGAACCAGAGGTTACAGTGGAAGTAACAACAGAAAAGCGCAGAGACTTCATCAATCGAAAACGTGCGCAAAAAATCAAAAACTTTGATGAGCTGGAGGATAGAATCACAGAAGTCGAGAAGTACACCAAAAACATAGAGCAACACGATGCTGCTATGGATCTGATGGTTGGGATAGTGACTTATATCTCAGAAAACACCACTGACATAAGTCCTGTACCAGCAAATCGTAGAGAACCAGCAAGTGAACTCAATAATGAGCCTAAGAACTCTGCTCAAGATGAGTACCAGAATGCCTCAGTAGAAAACAAGATACCAAAGAAAGACAAGAAAAACGGAAGGCTCAATCGGACACACAAGAAAAATTATGCAAAAGCAAAGGGCAGCTACAAAGAATACCAGGCAATGTTTAAAAAAGACAAAAAGAAAATTGCCAGGATAATCACTGATGGGGCAGAAGATGCCACTTGCCAAATCAGTGCTGATGAAATTTTCCAATATTACAAAGGCATAATTGAAAAAGAAATCAAGAAAAACCCTAAATTCATACCGATTGACCGGATACCGGATGAATGGGAAATTAGAAATTTGTGTAAAGAAATTACACTGCTCGAAATAATGAATGCCTTTGATGACTCAGATTTAAAGAAAGCAGTAGGGCCTGATAAGATAGGTCTAAAAGACTTTAATAACGTGCATAACAAGCAACCAAGACTGCTGCCCAGAATCTTATCGTCTTGGTTATCGATGAGAAGAGTACCAGAAAGTATTAAAAAGAACCGGTCGATATTGATACCTAAGAATGTACCGATTAGCGAACTTTAAAAAATCAGTAATTGGTGACCAATTACCATCGGTACTGCGTTCATGAAGTTATTCACAAAAATACTAACTAAAAGACTCATTTTTTGTTGAATTGAATACGAGACAAAAAGGCTTCATGAAGGTGAGAGGTTGTCTCAAAAATATGACTCTTCTGCTAAATATCATAAAAGGGCCATGAAAGAACAGTAACTCATTAGCAGTAGTGTTCATAGATATCTCAAAAGCCTTTGACTCTGTCAGCCATGGTCACATTTTATAGAGTCTTGCAAGGCACAGAGTTCCATCATACATCAGAGACATAATAAAAGACTTATACACTGACTCAAAAACATTTTTAAAGAGAAAGAACCACGAAGCAACTCCTGAAATAACAATGAAATCTGGGGTTAAACAAGGTGACTCTTTATCCCCACTGCTATTTAACATTGCCATGGATCCTCTGATCTGTGATCTTCAGAAAGACGGCAGGGGCTTCACATTCGGATCTGATGGTCTCATTGAGCAAATCACCGCTCTAGCCTTTGCCGACGACATCGCAGTACTCAGCAACACCTGGGAAGGAATGAGTACAAATCTGAAGATCATTGAAAAATTCAGTAAAAACACAGGATTAAAACTTAATGTGAAAAAGACACATGAATTTTATATAAGTCACCATAAAGATAAAATCCTGATTAACAACTGTAAACCATGGTAATTTAAAAAACAAAACATTAAAAACATTCATCTAGGAGAAAGTGAGAGATATCTCGGATTGAACTTTGATCCACACACTGGCCATACAAGCAACAACAAAATTAATGAGGTTCTTGTTAATTGGGTTCAAAAACTTGATAATCTACCACTTAAGCCCACACAGAAAATAGAAATTTTGTGTCAGTACTTGATCCCTAAACTGTCATTTAAATTGGAAATGACAGGAACAGAAGCTAAAATTTTAAACATGCTGGATCAAACAATAAAAAAGTATGTCAAACATTTCCTACACCTACCTGCATACACATGGGATGGTCTCCTATATTCGAAAAGATCCTTTGGGGGTCCTCAGTATACCCAAACTATGTACAACAATTGGTCTAAACAAAGTCAATAGTTTATTGTATCTCAGGGCAGCTCCAGATCTGTACATAGCTCATTCATTCATGTATGCAGGAGAAGTAATCAATGAAAAAATTGATAA
>CAWUFW010005782.1:1037500-1072500 GCA_963921515.1 Calotriton arnoldi
CTGGTAAGTACGGTTAAAATTACTTTTCAGGGTCAGTGCTGGGCTAAAAGATGCAGCACTGGGTTCTCTCCTGATAACAGGTGAGTAAATTGGAATTCGTACTTTGGTTGATTTTAGAGGAATATTATAAAGTTCCAAAACTCCACACTTAGAAGAATTTCCAAGTGAAACCAGTCAATGTTAGCCTATGGAAGGAAATTCAAGTTACTGGTAAGTACGGTTAAAATTACTTTTCAGGACCAGTACTGGGCTGAAAGATGCAGCACTGAGGTCTCTCCTTATAACAGGTGAGTAAATAGGAATTCGTATTTCGGATGATTTTAGAAGAATATTTGCACAATGGTGAAGGGAGGGGGCGGGGCCTGAGGTGACATCTGTGCAAACGCGCCCCGTGGCGCGTTTTAAGTTGGGGGATTAAGTCCCCTTGAATCCTGAGGGTCCCTAGGGGCCAACTAGCCCACCAGGAACCTCCAATATGCGCTAGGGGCTGCGTTGCAGAGACGTGTAGAGAGGCCACACCCTTTTTACACCTCTCTGCAACGCAGCTCTGTGGCGCTTTCTGGATGTACCTGTTGGGCTAGTTGGCCCTCAGGGACCCTCAGGATTGAAGGGGATTTAATTCCCCATCTTAAAACGCGCCACGGGGCCTGTTTGCACACATGTCACCTGAAGCCCCGCCCCTCCCTTCACCACTGTGCAAACGCGCCCGTGGCGCGTTTTAAGTTGGGGAATTAAGTCCCCTTGAATCCTGAGGGTCCCCGGAGTCCAACTAGCCCACCATATACCTCCAAAAGCGCCACAGAGCTGCGTTGCAGAGAGGTGTAAAAAGGGGCGTGGCCTCTGTACACCTCTCTGCAAGGCAGCTCCCTGGCGCATACTGGAGGTTCCTGGTGGGCTAGTTGGCCTCCAGGGACCCCCAGTATTCAAGGGGAATTGTTCTCTCTCTGCAAACGCGCCAGGGGGCGCGTTTGCAGAGTGGTGAAGGAAGGGGCGGGCCTGCGGGCCCGATCGTTTAAAAAAAAAAAAAAAATTTTGTCCTCTGAAGGGGGGCTCTGTGGCCCCCTTCCTTTTTCCAGTTTTTATGCCCTGGGGACCCCATCCCCCAGGGCCTTACCCCTTTTTTTAATTACAAATTTAAAAAAACGGGAAGGGGGCCGCGTGGCCCCCTTCCCTGGGCCTGTATTGGCCCGGGGACCCCATCCCCCGGGGCATGGCCTCGTTTTTTTTTTTCGTAGGGAGGGGGCTGCGTGGCCCCCCTCCTCAGGCCATTTAAGGCCCCGGGGACCCCATCCTCCGGGGCCGGCCTTTCCGTTTTTTTTATTTTTTTATTTTTTATTTTTTGGGGAGGGGGGCCGCGTGGCCCCCTCCCGGGCCACTACTTGCCCCGGGACCCCATCCCCCGGGGCTGGCCCTCTCGTTGAGGACTGTGGGGGGTCCCCAATCCCCCACAGTCCCGCCGGCTCCCCGTGTCCTACGGGAGCCGGCATTGCTGTACACATGGGGAGCAGCTAACATGCTGCTCCCCATGTGGAAAGCAGTCGGCTTTGGATATTGGAAGAGAGAGCAGGTTTCCCTGCTCTCTCTTCCAATATCCAAGCAGTTTGTAATGACAGGACGGGAGCCGCGAGGCTCCCGTCCTGTCATTGCAAACAGCAGTGTCCCGGGGTAGGCACCCCGGGACACTGCAGGAGCCGGCCCTGGGGGTGGTGGTCCCCAGGGCCATCAAGGGCTCCAGGAGGGGGCCGCGCGGCCCCCTCCCATTCAGTTCACAGCCCGGGGAGGTGGTGGTCCCCGGGCTCTGGGGTCCGTAACGGACCCCCATATTTAAATGTTTAGTGCCCCGGGAGGTGGCGGTCCCCGGGCGTGTGGGGGGCTGGAGCCCCCCACACAGGTTTTTTAATTAATAAAAAAAAGCCCCGGGGAGGTGGTGGTCCTCGGGGCTGCGGGAGGGCTCAGAGCCCTCCCGCACCATTTTAAAAAAAGCCCCGGGGGTGGCGGTCCCCGGGGCTTGGGGGCCCCTTGAGGCCCCCCACACATTAAATTATCCCCCCACCATGCCCCCGGGACTTGGGCCACCCGGGGGCAAAATAGCAATCGAAGCGCGGGAGACCTACGGGGTCAGGGTGTTTCTACCCTGCCCCCTTTTTGCGTTTTACGCACTTGTTTCTGTCCCTCGGTTCTACCGAGGATAAAATGGCTGCCAACATTTCCTGAATCGGAATGTTGACAGCCAGCTGACAGCCAATTAACATGCAGCTCGTGATCGGGAGGGTACGCGGACCCTACTCGGCCATAGATATCACTATCTTTTTACTTTTGATTTTCTCAGCAACTACTGAACGGATTTACACCATTTAACAAAAAGGACCCCCTGGGCAAAAAAAAATAAAAAAAATTTTTTTAAAAATCGGCAGGATGCGCTCAGGGTGCGCGAATCCTGCCGGAAAAAAAAAATCGAAGCCCGGTCTCCCGCGCTTCGATGTTAATTGGCCCCCGGGTGGCCCAAGTCCCGGGGGCATGGTGGGGGGGGGGATAATTTAATGGGTGGGGGGCCTCAAAGGGCCCCCCAAGCCCCGGGGACCGCCACCCCCCGGGGCTTCTTTTTTTTATTTAAAAAAACCTGTGTGGGGGGGCTCCAGCCCCCCCACACGCCCCGGGGACCGCCACCTCCCCGGGGCACTAACAAATTAAAATGGGGGTCCGTTTTGGACCCCCGAAGCCCCGGGGACCACCACCTCCCGGGGCTGTGCTGATGTAGGGAGGGGGGCCGCGCGGCCCCCTCCTGGAGCCCTTGATGGCCCTGGGAACCGCCACCCCCAGGGCCGGCTCCTGCAGTGTCCCGGGTGCCTACCCCCGGGACACTGTAGTTTGCTATGGCAGGACGGAGCCTCGCGGCTCCTGTCCTGCCATAGCAAACTGCTTTGGATATTGGAAGAGAGAGCAGGGAAACCTGCTCTCTCTTCCAATATCTAAAGCAAATTGCTTTTCCACACGGGGAGCTGCATGTCAGCAGCTCCCCATGTGGGAAAGCAATGCCGGCTCTCGAAGAACGCGGGGAGCCGGCGGGACCGTGGGGGCATTGGGGCTCCCCTCACGGTCTCCATCATTATGTATAAACCCCGGGGGATGGGGTCCCCGGGGAGAATACAAATTAGTGATAGGAGCTATCAAAATTTTTACGGGAAAATAAGGAGTCGCGCACCCAGCGCGCCGCTCAGCGCGGCCCCTAGTGTGAACGCGTTGGGTGCGCGACTCCCAGCGCGGCCCCCTGGTGTAAACGCGTTGGGTGCGCTCAGGGTGCGCGAATCCTGCCGGAAAAAAAAAAATCGAGGCGCGGTCTCCCGCGCTTTGATGTTAATTGTCCCCCAGGTGGCCCAAGTCCCGGGGGCATGGTGGGGGGGGATAATTTAATGTGTGGGGGGCCTCAAAGGGCCCCCCAAGCCCCAGGGACCGCCACCCCCGGGGCTTCTTTTTTTATTTAAAAAACCTGTGTGGGGGGCTCCAGCCCCCCCACACGCCCGGGGACCCCCACCTCCCGGGGCACCTATAAAATAAATGTGGGGGTCCATTACGGACCCCAGAGCCCCGGGGACCACCACCTCCCCGGGGCTGTGCAATTTAAGGGAGGGGGCCCGCGCGGCCCCCTCCTGGAGCCCTTGATGGCCCTGGGGACTGCCACCCCCAGGGCCGGCTCCTGCAGTGTCCCGGGGTGCCTACCCCCGGGACACTGTAGTTTGCTATGGCAGGACGGGAGCCTCGCGGCTCCCGTCCTGCCATAGCAAACTGCTTTGGATATTGGAAGAGAGTCTCTTCCAATATCTAAAGCAAATTGCTTTTCCACACGGGGAGCTGCATGTCAGCAGCTCCCCATGTGGGAAAGCAATGCCGGCTCTCGAAGGACGCGGGAGCCGGCGGGACCGTGGTGGCATTGGGGCTCCCCTCACGGTCTCCATCATTATGTATAAACCCCGGGGGATGGGGTCCCCGGGGAGAATACAAATTAGTGATAGGAGCTATCAAAATTTTTACGGGAAAATAAGGAGTCGCGCACCCAGCGCGCCGCTCAGCGCGGCCCCTAGTGTGAACGCGTTGGGTGCGCGACTCCCAGCGCGGCCCCCTGGTGTAAACGCGTTGGGTGCGCGACTCCAAGGTGAACGCGTTGGGTGCGCGAATCCCCCAAATATTTTTTGAAAAACAGTAAATATACATGAAGTATATATGTTTATATCTTGGGTGGCTCTAAAAAGAGCCCTTGTGTTTATTGATACATTATGGTACCTACAAGTAAGTACCAATGCAGAGTCTAAAGTTGATGAGAAAGATTCGGTTACCCTCATCTGTAAAATGAACACCGTCTCTCCTATAGATGCCATCTATATTAAAACGCAGATTGTTGTTGAAAATGGACCCTATCCTATAATCTCTGAGATAAGCAGAAACAGTTTTATTGACATGTTTCCTAGCTTTCTCAAACTGTGGACAAAAATGATTGGACCACTGCCATTTCTGTCTTTGGCATATGTTCGAATAGACAAAGGCAGTTTGGGGGAAAAGTGACATGAATTCTGCAAAGGTGTCCTTCATAAGCATTTCCAGACCTACCCCAGTCAAAGTGCCTAGGTCATTGCCACCACAGTGCACAATTATGAGGTCAGGGTGTTGGAGATGCAAAAAGGATTTAACCAATGGCATCAATTGGTGCCACTTTAATCCTCTCTGACCAATCCATTTAATGTCTACATTTGGCAAAGCTAAATCTTTGTCAATACCTCTGCTTTCAGCATACCTTTTGCACCAGAAAACATAGCTGTGTCCCACAATCCACACTGAAAGCATCTTGAAGGGATCAATGTAGGTAATAAAAAGATGTCTGTACCTGAGGTAGGTAGGAGGGAAAATGAAATCTATCTAAAATGGTGGACAACATGCTGTTTTTAAGAAAGTAGAGATTTGATTGGCTGTTTAAGAACACTCTACATTCTAATATAGGGTGCATTTTTCATGGTTTAGAAAGCATGTTTTTTATTGGTTATAATGAAAAGTTTGCAAGGTACAGCAGAAAGGATTAGTGAATGCTTTGCAAAGCCAACCACACCTGCTGTTGTCATTTGCAACATTGTGTGGTGAACTTGTGACCTGGCAGCTAAGTTGAATGTTGCATGAGCTGTTGCTATGGAAACTGATATTCAGAACAAGGGGGAAAGATGTCAGTTAAAAAGTATTATTCTCTATGACCAATGGAAATTCGTTTTACAATTTGAAAAACACTGGAAAGTCATGTGTATATGTATGAAAAATTAGAGGGAAAGTTTGCCATTACTGATTTTATATTGGAGAGTGTGCTTATCTACATTCTGTGCGAAAAAGAAAATCCTGACTGAGTGTGTGAGATTTTTAATTGAACAGATTTATTTAATAGGTGAGTTATATATTTTAGATGTTTATTTAAAAAAGATTTCATACTTTAAGGAAACTGTCTTTTTTGAAATATATTATTAAATGTACTGATGTATAGTTTAATTATTTTTATTGTATTTGGTGTTTGTTTTAAAAATAGTATGGGCCAGTTTTAGAAGCCTCTTGCGCCACTTTTGCGTCACTTTTAACATGGGAAAAGTGACGCAAATATGGCACAAGGGCCTTGTAAATTTGCCCCTTTGTATAGTAATATATATATTTTTAAATGAGTTGAAAGGAATAGTTGAATAATTATTTATTCTACTATCGTGTTGTCTACTTTCTGTAGTATTAGAACTCAGACACTGCTTATGGATTTGCAGAATAATTCAGGCATTCATACTACCAATGCTGTAGTGAAATATGTTGAATGTATGCCGTCACCTAACCTCTTCTAGAGTAGTGTGTCTCTTTTGCTAAAGCACAGGGAATAGTTTTGGTTCTCTAGAATCACACTGTGAGTATGTGTGCATTTCTGCAACCATTGTGACAGAAGCTTGTGATTACTTTATGTCTTTGCTGACACATAACTGCTTAAAATTCTAACCTGTTGTCAAGTTGTAGTAGTAGTAGAACTTAGTTACTGGTTATGGATTTGCACAATGACTCAGGCATTCACATTAGCACTGGTGTAGTGAAATGTGTATAATGTATGAAGTCACCTAACTGCTTCCAGGCTAGTGAGTTTCTTCTGATAAATTTCAGAGAATAGTTTGGCTTGTGTAGAATCACACTGTGAGTATGTCTGCACTTGTGTAACCATTGTGACAGAAGCATGTGGTTACTTCATGTCTCTGCTAACATATAACTGTTTAAAAACCTATCCTATTGTGAAGTTGCACTAGTATTAGAACTCAGTCAGTGCTTATGGATCCGCAGAATTATTCAGGCATTCACACTAGCAATGCTGTAGTGAAATGTGTAGAATGTATGCAGTCTCCTAACCTCTTCCAGACTAGTGCGTCTCTTTTGCTAAAGCCCAGGGAATAGTTTTGGTTTTCTAGAATCACACTGGCCTTAGCACATAGACTGCTTCAAACCCCTATCCAGTATGCATGTGGTTCTCTAACCACCTACACACTTGTCTTTCACACCTTCAAATCCCCAGTCACTATCCATACACTCCAGCAAACATCCTGACACTCCCTTTGCAGTCCTCTGTTGACTCATTGAGCAACACTGACAAATCCATTTGGTGTGCCAAAACCAAAACACTTATACATTCACCCAGGTACTCTTCTTGTAGTACTCTAATCATTCATTCAGTACCCAAGTACTGATTCAGTGACTCAGGCCTTAGCACATAGACTGGTTCAAACCCTTAATCACTATGCATGCAGTTCTCTAACCACCTACATACTTGACTTTCACACCTTAAATTCCCCACTCACTAACCATACACTACAGCAAACATCCTGTCAGTCACCTTGCAGTCCTCTGTTGACTCATTCAGCAACACCTATAAAGCCATTTGCTGCGCCAAAACCAAAACACTTATACATTCACCCAGGCACTCTCTTTGTACTAGTCTAATTGTTCAGTCTATACCCAAAGAACTCATTCAGTGACCCAGGCCTTATGACATACACTGCTTCAAACCCCTATGCACTATGTATGCGGTTCTCTAACCACCTACCCATTTGTCTTTCACACCTTAAAATCCCCAGTCAGTATCCATACACTCCAGCAAACATCCTGTTACTCCCCTTGCAGTCCTCTGTTGACTCATTCAGCAACACCAAAAAATCCATTTGCAGCGCTAAAACCCAACCACTTATACATTCACCCAGGCACTCTCCTTCTAGTATTATAATTGTTTAGTGAGTACCCAAGTACTCATTCAGTGACCCAGGCCTTAGCACATAGACTGTTTGAAACCCCTATACACTATGCATGCGGTTCTCTAACCACCTACACAGTTGTCTTTCACACCTTCAAATCCCCAGTAAGTATCCATACACTCCAGCAAACATCCTGTCACTCCCCTTGCAGTCCTCTGTTGACTCATTCAGCAACACGTACAAATCCATTCGCTGCGCCAAAACCCAACCACTTATACATTCACCCAGGCACTCTCCTTGCAGTACTCTAATCGTTCAGTCAGTACCCAAGTACTCATTCAGTGACCCAGGCCTTAGCACATAGACTGCTTCAAACCCCTATCCACTATGCATGCAGTTCTCTAACCACCTACACACTTGTCTTTCACACCTTCAATTACTCAGGTAGTAAATATATACTCCAGCAATCACCCTGTCACACCCCTTGCAGTCCTCTGTTGACTCATTCAGCAACACCTATAAAGCCATTTGGTGCACCAAAACCAAAACAGTTATACATTCACCCAGGAAATCGCATGTGGTCCTCTAACCACCTACACACTTGTCTTTCACACCTTCAAATCACCAGTCACTATCTATACACTCCAGCAAACATCCTGTCACTACCCTTGCAGTCCTCTGTTGACTCATTCAGCAACAGCTACAAAGACATTCGCTGCGCCAAAACCCAACCACTTATACATTAAGCCAGTCACTATCCTAACACTACTCTAATCGTTCAGTTAGTACCCAACTACTCATTCAGTGACCCAGGCCTTACCATATAGAATCCTTCAAACCCCTATCCACTATGCATGCCGTTCTCTAACCACCTACACACACGTCTTTCACTCCTTCAATTCCCCAGTCACTATCCATACACTCCAGCAGACATCCTGACACTCCCTTTGCAGTCCTCTGTTGACTCATTCAGCAACACTGACAAAGCCATTCGCTGTGCCAAAACCAAAACACTTATACATTAACCCAGGCACTCTCTTTGTACTACTCTAATTGTTCAGTCTATACCCAAGTACACATTCAGTGACCCAGACCTTAGCACATACACTGTTTCAAACCCCTAGCCACTATGCATGCCGTTCTCTAACAAACTACACACATGTCTTTCATACCTTCAATTCCCCAGTCACTATCCATACACTCCAGCAAACATCCTGTCACTCCCCTTGCAGTCCTCTGTTGACTCATTCAGCAACACCTACAAAGCCATTTGCTGCGCAAAAACCCAACCACTTATACATTCACCCAGACACTCTCCTTGTACTACTATAATTGTTCAGTCTAGTACCCAAGTACTCATTCAGTGACCCAGGCCTTAGCACATAGACTGTTTGAAACCCCTATACACTATGTATGCGGTTCTCTAACCACCTACCCATTTGTCTTTGACACCTTAAAATCCCCAGTCAGTATCCATACACTCCAGCAAACATTTTGTCACTCCCCTTGCAGTCCTCTGTTGACTCATTCTGCAACACCTAAAAATCAATTTGCTGCGCAAAAACACAACCACTTATACATTCACTCAGGCACTCTCCTTGTACTACTATAATTGTTCAGTCTATATCCAAGTAGTCATTCAGTGACCCAGGCCTTAGCACATAGACTGCTTCAAACCCTTTATCACTATGCATGCATTTCTCTAACCACCTACACACTTGTCTTTCACACCTTCAAATCCCTAGTCAGTATCCATACACTACAGCAAACATCCTGTCACTACCCTTGCAGTCCTCTGTTGACTCATTCAGCAACACCTACAAAGCCATTTGCTGCGCCAAAACCAAAACACTTATACATTCACCCAGGCACTCTCTTTGTACTAGTCTAATTGTTCAGTCTATACCCAAGTACTCATTCAGTGACCCAGGCCTTAGCACATAGACTGCTTGAAACCCCTATGCACTATGCATGCGGTTCTCTAACCACACACAGACTTGTCTTTCACACTTTCAATTCCCAAGTCACTATCCATACACTCCAGCAAACATCCTGTCACTCCCCTTGCAGTCCTCTGTTGACTCATTCAGCAACACCTACAAAGCCATTTGCTGTGCCAAACCCAAAACACTTATACATTCAGCCAGGCACTCTCTTTGTACTAGTGTAATTGTTCAGTCTATACCCAAGTACTCATTCAGTGACCCAGGCCTTAGCACATAGACTGCTTGAAACCCCTATGCACTATGCATGTGGTTCTCTAACCACCTACACACTTGTCTTTCACACCTTCAAATCCCCAGTCAGTATCCATACACTACAGCAAACATCCTGCCACTCCCCTTGCAGTCCTCTGTTGACTCATTCTGCAAAACCTAAAAATCCATTTGCTGCGTAAAAACCCAACCACTTATACATTCACCCAGGCACTCTCCTTGTAGTACTCTAATCGTTCAGTCTATACTCAAAGAACTCATTCAGTGACCCAGGCCTTAGCACATACACTGTTTGAAACCCCTATGCACTATGCATGCGGTTCTCTAACCACACATAGACTTGTCTTTCACACTTTCAATTCCCAAGTCACTATCGATACACTCCAGCAAACATCCTGTCACTCCCTTTGCAGTCCTCTGTTGACTCATTCAGCAACACCTACAAATCCATTCGCTGTGCCAAAACCCAACCACTTATACATTCAGCCAGTCACTCTCCTTGCAGTACTCTAATCGTTCAGTCAGTACCCAAGTACTCATTCAGTGACCAAGGTCTTAGCACATATACTGCTTCAAACCCCTATCCACTATGCATGTGGTCCTCTAACCACCTACACACTTGTCTTTCACACCTTCAAATCACCAGTCACTATCTATACACTCCAGCAAACATCCTGTCACTACCCTTGCAGTCCTCTGTTGACTCATTCAGCAACACCTACAAATCCATTCGCTGCGTCAAAACCCAAACACTTATACATTAAGCCAGTCACTCTCCTTGCAGTACTCTAATCGTTCAGTCAGTACCCAAGTACTCATTCAGTGACCAAGGTCTTAGCACATATACTGCTTCAAACCCCTATGCACTATGCATGCAGTTCTCTAACCACCTACATACTTGACTTTCACATCTTAAATTCCCCACTCACTAACCATACACTACAGCAAACATCCTGTCAGTCCCCTTGCAGTCCTCTGTTGAGTCATTCAGCAACACCAAAAAATCCATTTGCTGCGCTAAAACCCAACCAGTTATACATTCACACAGGCACTCTCCTTCTAGTATTATAATTGTTTAGTCAGTACCCAAGTACTCATTCAGTGACCCAGGCCTTAGCACATAGACTGTTTGAAACCCCTATACACTATGCATGCGGTTCTCTAACCACCTACACAATTGTCTTTCACACCTTGAAATCCACAGTCACTATCCATACACTCCAGCAAACATCCTGTCAGTCCCCTTGCAGTCCTCTGTTGACTCATTCAGCAACACCTACAAAGCCATTCGCTGTGCCAAAACCAAAACACTTATACATTCACCCAGGTACTCTTCTTGTAGTACTCTAATCGTTCATTCAGTACCCAAGAACTCATTCAGTGACCCAGGCCTTAGCACATAGACTGGTTCAAACCTTTAATCACTATGCATGCGGTTCTCTAACCACCTACACACTTGTCTTTCACATCTTCAAATCCCCAATCAGTATCCATACACTCCAGCAAACATCCTGTCACTCCCCTTGCAGTCCTCTGTTGACTCATTCTGCAACACCTAAAAATCCATTTGCTGTGCAAAAACCCAAGCACTTATACATTCACCCAGGCACTCTCATTGTACTACTATAATTGTTCAGTCTATACCCAAGTACTCATTCAGTAACCCAGGCCTTAGCACATAGACTGCTTCAAACCCCTATCCACTATGCATGCACTCCTCTAACCACCTACACACTTCTGTTTCACACCTTTAATTAGTCATTAGAAAAGAAAGTGCTTACATGTTTTTTATATACAATGTATTTGTTTAGAAATAGAAAAGTATAATTTATATATTTTTTTCAATTAATGTATTTAAAATTATTTTTTACAGATATTCATTAGGATCATTAAAATAAACTTATCATGGCTAAAAAAAACGAAAAGAGAAAAGGAAACAAAAAGGGCTATTATTTGAAGAAAAATCAACACACAATATTGGATGAGCAACAACATGTGGGGAAAAACAATAAGTCTTCTGGTAAGAGAACAAAACAATTTATTCAAAAACTTTCAAAGCCAAGAAACAGTGTGCAAAATGTGGAAAATATGGAAAATCGTTCGACCACAAAAAAGAATATGAATAAAAACAAAAAAAAAATGGGAATTTACATTAAAAAAACACAATGTATGGTAAAAGAAGGCAGAGTCAGTATAAAGAAATCAGAAAAAAGATTTTTTATAATAGAGTTGTTCTTAATTTGTTGAAAGATGTGAGGAAATCTAAAAAAAGAGCAGTATTTTATCGAAAGAAGAAGCATATTGAAACTGTAGTTGAAAAGACTTTTGCATTAAAAAGGAAATTATTCATTTTAGTTTTAAACAGAATTTGATCTCTAGATAAACCAATCCATTTATTAAAGGATAAAAGTAAGAAGAAAAGAGTAATTAACAGAACTAATTTTTGTGAATTTTTTTGGGTGAATGGAAACACACTTCAAGTTCAGAGCCTTTCTTTAATGAAGAGAGTTATTTTCAGACCAATAATTTATTGCATACAGTTGATACAAGTGGTCGAGCTTATGAGGTTAGAAATGGTTGTCCAATTGAGAAAGAGAAGATCGTTTCCAGAAATGTAGAAGAAGTGTTAGCTGATGAAGTTGTAGGGAGACGACCTAAAGCCCCAGTGTATACTTGGGATTGCAGTAGTATTTGTAGTATACGACAAGAATCTATTGATATTTTACGCAATTTCTTACGACAGTATACTAAAAAAAGTGTTAAGCAAAAGATTAAGATGTTGCAAGGACTAGACCCTTGCAGAGTGAGAAAAAATACTGGTTTGCAAGGACATTCTCTTGCTTGTCTTTCTAGAAAAGTATGTCGAAGTGTTTTTCATCATTTTAGGATGTTAGCAGTACATCATTCTGAAATGCGAAAGTTAGTCAGAAGATTGTATTATGCAAAAAGTCCAGCACTAATGTTAAATGAGTTGAACAGTGCTCTTTTGCGTGGGTCAGTATCAGATGTGAAAAAGGTTTGTGAAAAAATTGAGTTTTGTTACTTTGGTCCTGGAGAAGAGAGTGCAGAAACTGACACATTAATACAGGAAAATGTTGAGGAGAATGTGCAACATACCACTACAAAAAAATTTGAAGACGAAATTACAAAGTTTGAGGTGATTTCATGTGAAAGGCCAAATTATACTTGTATTTGTTGCCGACGAACTCACTATAAAATTCAGACTAGGACTGTTGATCTGTATTTACAAAGTGAAAGAGAAAATAATGATAAGTGGAAGGAATTTGCAACTTATTTGTTCGTAGAGGATTGTTTTGATTTGGGTTCTGATCAGCGTATTTGTAAATATTGTTATAACAAATTAAACGAGAATAAAATGCCTGCTAGAGCTGTCCATAATAATCTAGAGTTGGTAACTATTCCTCCAGAACTGATAGATTTAAATACGTATGAGTCTATTCTGATTCAATGTGTGCACCCATTTCAAGCTATTGTTCGTATGGAGCCTAAAACAGGTAAATTGCCTCCTACAGATTTACAGAGAGGATTAAAAGGAAGAGTTGTATATTTACCTCTAGATTTAAAGAAAAATATTGAAACTATTGGTGGAGAGAATGTAGAAAGTGAGCCACTACTTATTCTAGTTAATGGTGTTCCTACTAAGAGTAAGAAAATCTGGCAAGAATTAGTGGATGTTACGAAAGTGCAAAAGGCAACATTATATCTGATTCAAAACAATGATTACTACAAAAATGTACATGTGGAACAAGAAGAAATAGTTTTAGGAGATGATACTGAAACGTCAAATGGACAAATTGAAAAAGTGGACATGACCAAAAGTGAAGAAATCTATGAACATTATAGTGTACATCCACTTCATTCGAAAGAAGTGATGGGGAATACAATTGAATTATTCCAAATGAAGAAAGCAAAGGGTACTCCCATGAGTGTATGGGAGAAAAGTTTGGAAGCTCGTTGTTTTCCGCAGCTGTTTCCAACTGGAAAAGGTGGACGATATGATGAACGACCAGTGCAGATTCCTGCATCTGAATATCGGACAACAAGATTGTATGCAGAAGACCCAAGGTTTCGACAATGTATCCCATATATATTTCATCTTTTGTTTGAGAGTGACTTGGCAGGACTTTCTTATGCAGTCAACCACATTTTGAAAACAGGAGTACATTTTCAAAATGTTTCTGCAAAGCAATTTATGGATAAAGTACATGAGAGAGACGATCATCTAGAATCTCAGTTGATTAATTTGATGGCATGTCAGCGTGGTACTAATGAGTATTGGTACCGTTGTCATGGAGAACTTAAATGCATGCTGAGGAACTTAGGAACTCCTACATGGTTTCTTACCCTAAGCTGTGCTGAATACGCTTGGGATGATTTACTTGAATTTCTTCGTGAGGCAAATTCAAATGTAAAAAATATTGAATACAAGACACCTGGAGAATTGTGCTCTTTGGATCCTGTTAATGTATGCAGGTATTTCAATCATAGGTTTGAAGCTATGATGTCTTTTATCTGCAATAAAAAGAATCCTCCTCTTGGAGAAGTTTTAGATTTTTTTGGGAGAAAGGAGTATCAAGCTAGAGGTGCTCCTCATATACATATGCTGTTATGGATTAAGGATGCACCTAAATTTGGAACTGATTCGGATGATACCGTTTTGTCTTTTATTGAGGAATATGCGACATGTGCTATACCAAAAAGAACAGATGAGAACAGCTTAAGACAACAAGTGTTACGATTCCAACATCATCGATGTGGAAAATACTGCCGACGGAAGTACAAGTCTAAGGAAAAGTTTTACACCAAATGTCGTTTTGGATTTCCACGTCCTGTAATATCCAAAGGAAGAGTAAACAGTTTTATGTCAGCTATGAGACATACGATCAACAGAAAATCACCCAAAAATACATATAATTTAAGAAGAAGTGAAGAATCAAAATATATTAATGATTATAATCCAGTTATTCTCTCAATGTGGAATGCTAATATGGATATTCAGTATGTTGCGGATAATTCCATTGCAGTTGCCCGGTATGTCACATCTTATATAACAAAATCTGAAAAGACAGAGTTAAAAGAAATGTGGGAAGAAATTGCTCATGAGAAGAGTCTTAGTAAGAAGTTATACAGTTTCAGTTTGAAGATGTTATCCCATCGAGAAATTGGAGCATATGAATGCTCAGATCGGTTATCATCTGCAAGTTTATACTCAAAATCAAGATCAATTATTTGGGTGAGTCTAGGTCTTGCTGCAACACGAAATCGAGTACTTAAATCTGTACAAGAAATTGAATATTTAGCAGAAAAAGATCCAGAAAGTACAGATATTGTCAAAACAAACATGTTGGATACATATTATCCAAATAGAAGTCATAATCTTGACAACATATGTCTATATGAAGTGCTGCAATACTACAGTTTTAAACGGAATACTACAGAAAACATAAACGATGGAAAATATGCAGTTATTGGTTCTGAAGGATGTTTGGTGAAACAAAGGAAAGGAAACTTGATTAATCACAGAAAACTGAGTTGTGACACTGAACAGAAAAGGGAATTTTACTATTTAGCACTTTTGCAACTCTTCAAACCGTGGCGTACAGAATTGGAATTACTTGGGGATTTTCAGAGCTATGAAGATTCCTTCAATGCTTGTAAAGATACCATAGAATGTCCAGTTTTTGCTAACTATCTGAAAATGTTGAACGATGAAATGGATCAAGAAGCTACTATTGCAGCTGAGATTGCTAGAGACAGTTCTCAAGACAGTCAAAGTTCTGCTCCACTGAGTGAAGATCCACTAGGAGAACCAATTGTTCAAAATGAAGCAGCAATTGCAATGAATGAGGTGGAAACAGCAATGCATCAAGCTCAAGAAGATATTATGGACTTAGGAAACTTGGAAGAACAACTAAATATTGAACAGAAAGAAATATATCAGCAAGTGACACAACAGATTGACCATGGATTTCTTCATGAAAAGAAAGAATGCACATGCACATCATTTCAACCTATCCGAATGTATGTCAGTGGTCAAGCTGGAACAGGAAAAAGTTTCTTAATTAAAGTATTGACCAGTTATCTGCAGAAATCAACTGACTCACATTTATCTTGTGTTGTAACCGCTCCAACTGGGTTAGCAGCACACAACATTAAAGGGATTACATTACATCGTTTACTTATGCTACCTGTAGAGCACGAAAACAAATTGGAATATCATAAGCTATCAGGAGAAGCTTGTTATGAAGTTTCAAGAGTGCTAAAGAAAATGAAACTTCTAATTATTGATGAAGTAAGTATGGTCTCAAACTTAATGCTTGCTTTTGTGCATTTAAGAATGCAGCAAATTCTTAAAACAGAATATGATGTCTTATTTGGAGGTAAACATGTTATCGTTTTTGGAGATCTTCTGCAACTTACTCCTGTAAAAGGACAACCAGTATTTAAAACACTTGTGCATGAAGACACCAGAAAGTCTTTGGGAAGTGTTGGCAACGTTAATATTTGGTCTTATTTTGAATACAAAGAACTCATTACAAATATGCGACAGGCAAATGATGTTAATTATGGATCTATACTTCAAGATATAAGAATTGGAGTTCTCACAGAAGAAGGCAAACAAGCTTTGCAAAGTCGACTATTTAAGAATTTGTTTCCAAATGAAAATATAGTTCCAGAAAAAATGTATAGTAAAATTGCTGAAAGTAAATCTATAATTTGTTTAATGCCAACACTCCGTGAATGTTCTATTTTCAATGAACAACTTTTGAAGCTAGAAAATCAAGAAATCAAAAAAATGGAAGCCATTGATAAAATAGAGCATGAAGGAATTACTATTATTTTGACCGACAAATTGAAAAAAAAATTGAATTCTTTAGAAAAATCCATATCTAAAACTGCTGGTTTAGAAAAGAATTTATATCTATGTGTCAACTGTCGAGTAATTTTACGGCGTAATTTGGATGTGGAAAAAGGTTTAGTTAATGGAGCAATGGGGAAAGTTGTGAATTTTGTTAATTATCAAAAAAGAGATGGAATAGAATTTTTAAAAATTAAATTTGATCAAATTGAAGAAGTAAAAAAAATTGGTTGTTGTTCTGTTCGTTTTTTGCTTGTTAAAGATTTGTATGTCCGTAGGAAGCAATTTCCACTTTCTTTGGCATATGCAGTCACTATTCATAAATCTCAAGGATTGAGTGTAGACAGTGCTTTGGTGAACATAGGAAGTAGCGTGTTTAAAGAAGGTATGGCATATGTTGCTTTGTCCCGAGTCAGAACTTTATCTGGATTGTTTTTGATTGATTTTGATGAGTCAAAGATTACTGCAGATGCAAACTGTGTAAAAGAGTATAATAGGTTAAGAAGAGCGTATACTCCAAATTTAGGTGAATATCCTGTATTTGAAAAGTCTGTAGTACATCGAAAAAGAAGATATGAGAATATCTGTAGTGAAGTTATAGAGAAGGAAAAAAATAAAGATAATGTTCATATTGCAAGCAAAAAGAAAAAGGATAGTATTGAAGAAATTGTTGGGTATCAGTTAGAAAACAGTTCAGGTATCAACTGCTATGCTAATGTAGTGGTCAATGTAGTCTTTTTTCTAGAAAGTTTGCAACAGCAAATTATGGAAAATCGTGAAAAAAGATTTTGTTCCATATTGCATTGTTTTTATGAAAAATTGAACACTAATAAAAGCAAATTACAAAGTGTTTCTCATATTCGTAATCTTTTGGATATATGTTCTGGTTGTACACAATTTACGCAGGATATTCAACAAGACGCTCAGGAATTTCTAATGTATATGCTTACAGTATTAGAAAATGAGGGAATACAAATTGAAAATCTTTTTGGCCTTCGTTATAAATGGGTACATGAATGTGAAAATTGTATGTTTACATGTACAACTAACATAGATACTGAAAGATTTATATATTTGACATTACCAGACTGTAAAACAGTGTCTTTCAATAAACTAGTTAAAGCAGCAAATCAAAACATGGAGTGTAGCCAATGCAAATCAAAAATGTTATCAACATTATTTATACAAAGATTTGGACAATACATAATTTTAATGATACAACGTTGTAGAGATGATGGAAGAAAAATGGAAACTTTAATTAAAGAATTTGTAGCAAGTCAACTATCTATATCTGGAAGGACTTTTGTAGCAGTATCAATTATTTTCCATCATGGTCCTTCTACAACATCTGGACATTACACTGTGTATTTAAAATGCAATAGAGGATGGACATATTGTAATGATGCTCAATTGGATTTTAAACAACGTTTGCCTAGAGAATTACAAAATTCCTACTTAATATTTTTAAAACCAAAGTTTTAGGAACATAATTCAACCTGTGAAGAATTTATTGATATTTCTTAATATGATTACTATTGGACAATTTAAATTTAAAGGATTTCAAAAAAACTATTTGGCCAAGAGGAAAAGTATATATTTTAATTATGGACTTTTTCTTGCACATCCTCTCAGCATATATTTTGAAAGAAAAACATTTACTGTGTATACAATTTCAAGTTATAACATTTTCTTAGGAGAGAACATTTTATATACCTGTAATTTGTATTATATGGTATGTTATTGAGCAGGAAGTTTTTATGAAATGTTCATAAATAGTTAAGTATATTTTAAATATTTTACAAGTAGTTTTGGGTTTTTAAAACAATCTTATTGATTGTTTTATTTTTTTGCCCGCTGTTATGTGATGAGTAACATTGTAATCACTATTTGTAGTGAAATTCAATGTATTCTGAGAACAGCAAAAAAGATAAAGAAAATAATTTTTAAAATGTGAAAATTATGTTTTGTTATAAAAAATATAATATTATATATTATAACGACTTTTTCTTCTCTTTTACAGGTCCTAATTCTACAATTTTTAATTTTTCAGAAATTTTAGTTAAAAAACCAAGTGGGAAAATTAATTAGTGTTTTTTATACCTATTACTGTGAATGAAAAATTAACTAAGTATTAAAATAAAAAATGGTCTGTGAGAGGACACTGGTGAAGAAAGGGGGATGGACGGTGTAGATATCTCTGGAAAGATGCTCTGTTGCTGTCAGTCAATGTTAGCCTATGGAAGGAAATTCAAGTTACTGGTAAGTACGGTTAAAATTACTTTTCAGGACCAGTACTGGGCTGAAAGATACAGCACTGAGGTCTCTCCTGATAACAGGTGAGTAAATCGGAATTCGTATTTCGGATGATTTTAGAAGAATATTTGCACAATGGTGAAGGGAGGGGGCATTCTCCTTCCAGTATTATAATCGTTCAGTGAGTACCCAACTACTCATTCAGTGACCCAGGCCTTACCATATACACTGATTCAAACCCCTATCCACTATGCATGCCGTTCTCTAACCACCTACACACATGTCTTTCACACCTTCAATTCCCCAGTCACTATCCATACACTCCAGCAGACATCCTGACACTCCCTTTGCAGTCCTCTGTTGACTCATTCAGCAACACTGACAAATCCATTTGGTGTGCCAAAACTCAACCACTTATACATTAAGCCAGTCACTCTGCTTACAGTACTATAATCGTTCAGTTAGTACCCAACTACTCATTCAGTGACCCAGGCCTTACCATATAGAATCCTTCAAACCCCTATCCACTATGCATGCCGTTCTCTAACCACCTACACACACGTCTTTCACTCCTTCAATTCCCCAGTCACTATCCATACACTCCAGCAGACATCCTGACACTCCTTTTGCAGTCCTCTGTTGACTCATTCAGCAACACTGACAAAGCCATTCGCTGTGCCAAAACCAAAACACTTATACATTCACCCAGGCACTCTCTTTGTACTACTCTAATTGTTCAGTCTATACCCAAGTACACATTCAGTGACCCAGACCTTAGCACATACAGTGCTTCAAACCCCTATCCACTATGCATGCCGTTCTCTAACAACCTACACACATGTCTTTCACACCTTCAATTCCGCAGTCACTATCCATACACTCCAGCAAAGATCCTGTCAGTCCCCTTGCAGTCCTCTGTTGACTCATTCAGTAACACCTACAAATCCATTTGCTGTGCCAAAACCCAACCACTTATACATTCAGCCAGTCACTCTCTTTGCAGTACTCTAATCGTTCAGTCAGTACCCAAGTAATCATTCAGTGACCAAGGTCTTAGCACATATACTGCTTCAAAACCCTATCCACTATGCATGTGGTCCTCTAACCACCTACACACTTGTCTTTCACACCTTCAAATCCCCAGTCAGTATCCATACACTACAGCAAACATCCTGTCACTCCCCTTGCAGTCCTCTGTTGACTCATTCTGCAACACCTAAAAATGCATTTGCTGCGCAAAAACCCAAACACTTATACATTAAGCCAGTCACTCTCCTTGCAGTACTCTAATCGTTCAGTCAGTACTGAAGTACTCATTCAGTGACTTAGGCCTTAGCACATAGACTGCTTCAAAACCTTAATCATTATGCATGCGGTTCTCTACCCACGTACACACTTGTCTTTCACACCTTCAATTCCCCAGTCACTATCCATACACTCCAGCAAACATCCTGACACTCCCTTTCCAGTCCTCTGTTGACTCATTCCATAACACTGACAAATCCATTTCGTGTGCCAAAACCCAACCACTTATACATTAAACCAGTCACTCTCCTTACACTACTCTAATCGTTCAGTTAGTACCCAACTACTCATTCAGTGACCCAGGCCTTACCATATACACTAATTCAAACTCCTATCTACTATGCATGCCGTTCTCTAACCACCTACACACACGTCTTTCACATCTTCAAATCCTCAGTCAGTATCCATACACTCCAGCAAACATCCTGTCACTCCCCTTGCAGTCCTCTGTTGACTCATTCAGCAACACCTACAAATCCATTCGCTGTGCCAAAACCCAACCACTTATACACTCACCCAGGCACTCTCCTTGTACTACTATGATCGTTCAGTCTGTACCCAAGTACTCATTCAGTGACCCAGGCCTTAGCACATAGACTGCTTCAAACCCTATCCACTATGCATGTGGTTCTCTATCCACCTACACACTTGTCTTTCACACCTTCAATTCCCCAGTCATTATCCATACACTCCAGCAAACATCCTGTCACTACCCTTGCACTCCTCTGTTGACTCATTCAGCAACACGTAAAAATCCATTCGTTGCGCCAAAACCAAACCACTTATACATTCACCCAGGCACTCTCCTTGTAGTACTCTAATCGTTCATTCAGTACCCAAGTACTCATTCAGTGACTTAGGCCTTAGCACATAGACTGCATCAAACCCTTAATCACTATGCATGCGGTTCTCTAACCACCTACACACTTGTCTTTCACACCTTCAATTCCCCACTAACTAACCATACACTACAGCAAACATCCTGTCACTACCCTTGCAGTCCTATGTTGACTCATTCAGCAACACCTAAAAATCCATTCGCTGCGCCAAAACCAAAACACTTATACATTGACCCAGGCACTCTCCTTGTACTACTCTAATCGTTCAGTCTATACCCAAGTACTCATTCAGTGACCCAGGCCTTAGCACATACACTGTTTCAAACCCCTATACACTATGCATGCAGTTCTCTAACCACCTACACTCTTGTCTTTCACACCTTCAATTCCCCAGTCAGTATCCATACACTGCAGCAAACATCCTGTCACTCCCCTTGCAGTCCTCTGTTTATTCATTCAGCAACACCTACAAATCCATTCGCTGCACCAAAACCCAACCACTTATACATTCACCCAGGCACTCTCCTTTGTAGTACTCTAATCATTCATTCTGTACCCAAGTACTCATTCAGTGAACCAGGCCTTAGCACATAGACTGCTTCAAACCGTAAATCACTATGCATACGGTTCTCTAACCACCTACACACTTGTCTTTCACACCTTCAATTCCCCACTCACTAACCATACACTCCAGCAAACATCCTGTCACTACCCTTGCACTCCTCTGTTGACTCATTCAGCAACACCTAAAAATCCATTCGCTGCGCCAAAACCCAACCACTTATACATTCACCCAGGCACTCTCCTTGTAGTACTCTAATCGTTCATTCTGTACCCAAGTACTCATTCAGTGACTTAGGCCTTAGCACATAGACTGCTTCAAACCCTTAATCACTATGCATGCGGTTCTCTAACCACCTACACACTTGTCTTTCACACCTTCAAATCCCCAAACAGTATCCATACACTCCAGCAAACATCCTGTCACTACCCTTGCAGTCCTCTGTTGACTCATTCAGCAACACGTAAAAATCCATTCGCTGCGCCAAAACCCAACCACTTATACATTCACCCAGGCACTCTCCTTGTACTACTCTAATCGTTCAGTCTGTACCCAAGTACTCATTCAGTGACCCAGGCCTTAGCACATAGACTGCTTCAAACCCTTAATCACTATGCATGCGGTTCTCTAACCACCTACACACTTGTCTTTCACACCTTCAATTCCCCACTAACTAACCATGCACTACAGCAAACATCCTGTCACTACCCTTGCAGTCCTATGTTGACTCATTCAGCAACACCTAAAAATCCATTCGCTGCGCCAAAAGCAAAACACTTATACATTCACCAGGCACTCTCCTTGTACTACTCTAATCGTTCAGTCTATACCCAAGTACTCATTCAGTGACCCAGGCCTCAGCACATACACTGTTTCAAACCCCTATACACTATGCATGCAGTTCTCTAGCCACCTACACACTTGTCTTTCACACCTTCAATTCCCCAGTCAGTATCCATACACTCCAGCAAACATCCTGTCACTCACCTTGCAGTCCTCTGTTTATTCATTCAGCAACACCTACAAATCCATTCGCTGCACCAAAACCCAACCACTTATACATTCACCCAGGCACTCTCCTTGTAGTACTCTAATCGTTCATTCAGTACCCAAGTACTCATTCAGTGACTTAGGTCTTAGCACATAGACTGCTTCAAACCCTTAATCACTATGCATGCAGTTCTCTAACCACCTACACACTTGTCTTTCACACCTTCAAATCCCCAGTCAGTATCCATACACTCCAGCAAACATCCTGTCACTACCCTTGCAGTCCTCTGTTGACTCATTCAGTAACACCTAAAAATCCATTCGCTGCGCCAAAACCAAACCACTTATACATTCACCTAGGCACTCTCCTTGTACTACTCTAATCTTTCAGTCTATACCCAAGTACTCATTCAGTGACCCAGGCCTTAGCACATAGACTGTTTCAAACCCCTATCCACTATGCATGCGGTTCTCTAACCACCTACACACTTGTCTTTCACACCTTCAAATCCCCAGTCAGTATCCATACACTCCAGCAAACATCCTGTCACTACCCTTGCAGTCCTCTGTTGACTCATTCAGTAACACCTAAAAATCCATTCGCTGTGCCAAAACCAAACCACTTATACATTCACCCAGGCACTCTCCTTGTACTACTCTAATCGTTCAGTCTATACCCAAGTACTCATTCAGTGACCCAGGCCTTAGCACATAGACTGTTTCAAACCCCTATCCACTATGCATGCAGTTCTCTAACCACCTACACAGTTGTCTTTCACACCTTCAATTCCCCAGTCAGTATCCATACACTCCAGCAAACATCCTGTCACTCCCCTTGCAGTCTTCTCTTGACTCATTCAGCAACACCTAAAAATCCATTCGCTGCGCCAAAACCAAACCACTTATACACTCACCCAGGCACTCTCCTTGTACTACTCTAATCGTTCATTCTGTACCCAAGTACTCATTCAGTGACTTAGGCCATAGCACATAGACTGCTTCAAACCCTTAATCACTATGCATGCGGTTCTCTAACCACCTACACACTTGTCTTTCACACCTTCAAATCCCCAGTCAGTATCCATACACTCCAGCAAACATCCTGTCAATACCCTTGCAGTCCTCTGTTGACTCATTCAGCAACACCTAAAAATCCATTCGCTGCGCCAAAACCAAACCACTTATACATTCACCCAGGCACTCTCCTTGTACTACTCTAATCGTTCAGTGTATTCCCAAGTACTCATTCAGTGACCCAGGCCTTAGCACATAGACTGTTTCAAACCCCTATCCACTATGCATGCAGTTCTCTTACCACCTACACACTTGTCTTTCACACCTTCAATTCCCCAGTCAGTATCCATACACTCCAGCAAACATCCTGTCAGTCCCCTTGCAGTCTTCTGTTCACTCATTCAGCAACACCTACAAATCCATTCGCTGCGTCAAAACCCAACCACTTATACACTCACCCAGGCACTCTCCTTGTAGTACTCTAATCGTTCATTCTGTACCCAAGTACTCATTCAGTGACTTAGGCCATAGCACATAGACTGCTTCAAACCCTTAATCACTATGCATGCGGTTCTCTAACCACCTACACACTTGTCTTTCACACCTTCAAATCCCCAGTCAGTATCCATACACTCCAGCAAACATCCTGTCAATACCCTTGCAGTCCTCTGTTGACTCATTCAGCAACACCTAAAAATCCATTCGCTGCGCCAAAACCAAACCACTTATACATTCACCCAGGCACTCTCCCTGTACTACTCTAATCGTTCAGTCTATTCCCAAGTACTCATTCAGTGACCCAGGCCTTAGCACATAGACTGTTTCAAACCCCTATCCACTATGCATGCCGTTCTCTAACCACCTACACACACGTCTTTCACTCCTTCAATTCCCCAGTCACTATCCATACACTCCAGCAGACATCCTGACACTCCCTTTGCAGTCCTCTGTTGACTCATTCAGCAACACTGACAAAGCCATTCGCTGTGCCAAAACCAAAACACTTATACATTAACCCAGGCACTCTCTTTGTACTACTCTAATTGTTCAGTCTATACCCAAGTACACATTCAGTGACCCAGACCTTAGCACATACAGTGCTTCAAACCCCTAGCCACTATGCATGCCGTTCTCTAACAAACTACACACATGTCTTTCACACCTTCAATTCCCCAGTCACTATCCATACACTCCAGCAAAGATCCTGTCAGTCCCCTTGCAGTCCTCTGTTGACTCATTCAGCAACACCTACAAAGCCATTTGCTGCGCCAAAACCAAAACACTTATACATTAAGCCAGTCACTCTCCTTGCAGTACTCTAATCGTTCAGTCAGTACTGAAGTACTCATTCAGTGACTTAGGCCTTAGCACATAGACTGCTTCAAAACCTTAATCATTATGCATGCGGTTCTCTACCCACGTACACACTTGTCTTTCACACCTTCAATTCCCCAGTCACTATCCATACACTCCAGCAAACATCCTGACACTCCCTTTCCAGTCCTCTGTTGACTCATTCCATAACACTGACAAATCCATTTCGTGTGCCAAAACCCAACCACTTATACATTAAGCCAGTCACTCTCCTTCCACTACTCTAATCATTCAGTCAGTACCCAAGTACTCATTCAGTGATCCAGGCCTTAGCACATACACTGTTTCAAACCCCTATACACTATGCATGCAGTTCTATAACCACCTACACACTTGTCTTTCACACTTTCAAATTCCCACTAACTATACATACACTCCAGCAAACATCCTGTCAGTCCCCTTGCAGTCTTCTGTTGACTTATTCAGCAACACCCACAAAGCCATTCGTTGCGCCAAAACCAAAACACTTATACATTCACCCAGGCACTCTCTAAGTTATAGATATACATTAACCAACCTTTCACACATTAACATACAAATATAGTTCTTTCTTTAACCAGAGAAGTTAGTTCTGAAAAGAACTTTTTTTTCTTTTTTTCTATTATATTTTTTTGTATTTTTTGAACTATTATTTTTTTTTTGATGTTTTTTTAGGAAATAATAAACAAAAAAAGGAAAAAAACAGGAAACCTCAGGAATTACATTTCATTCCTGGAAAACACAAAAAAAAAAAAAAGTCTAACAGTGGTGATTGCGCTGTGCAGCACAAACAGCTTCCACGGATTGTTCGCCATAGGAGATCAGTTTGTTGCACTTCACACAGTGCTGTTTTAAGAATGCAAATTCAGGACGTATGTCCAGAGATGTTGAAGGTGTAGGAGTGCCAGATGTAGAAGGAACTGGTTGTTGTTTCCTTGCAGCTCTACGAGACTCCTCCCGAGCCAGGTTCAGTGGGTGAATTGTTTTCAAATGCTTGTACATAGAGGCAGTACCACAAGAATATTTCTTGTCGGCACTACCTCTAGACTGCACCCTCTCACAGATCCGGCAGCTGACTTTCGTGGCATTAACCTTCTTTTGGCCCTCTGGAAAAGTGAAAAACTTCCACACCACCGATACATGCCTTTGTGGACGTGGGTCCTCTTGCACAAATTCTTCTTCTGAAGAATGTTCTGACTCCTGTTCTTGCTGTTGTGTAGAAGCCATCTTCTTATTTCAGCTATTCCAGTTCTTCTTGAATGCAGAGATGTGTCTCCAAAGAAGCTCAAAGAAGAATGATGGAAATGGGTGGGGTCCTTCAATAGTTACAATGGGAAATGTTATCAACCAATCAAAAGTTTTTTTTTCAAGTCACATGGGATCCGCGTACCGTGCGCACACGCAGCACGCACCCAACGCGAAGTAGCGAAATTGCATTTAAAAGTAAAATAACTTTATTACATGTAAAAATATATTATTTTTATGCATAAGTAAGATAATGTCTGGCCCTAATATGTGTATTAAAGACATATATATGTCATTTTAGAACATATAAAAATTCGCGGGAGTCGCGTACACAGCGCGTACAGCACGCATATGACATCACGCGGGGCGCGTGTCCGCGCAAGAGCCGCGTAGTATAATGCGCATGTGTCACGAATGTGTAAACGTAGGAAGCGCGAACCGGTCGCATACTAATCGCGCACAACACGTAACATACGCATATCACGTAACTATAATACACGCATCCATCGCACACCCTACGCGGATCCTTCATGACTTTAAGAAAATGGCGGGTACAATTCGCGCACTGATCTTGTAAGGTACGCTGCCGGTGCGCGACTCCAAAAAAAAAACAAAAAAAAACATTTTTTACATTTATTAACAAATTATAAAACAAAACAAAAAATATTTATGTTACAATATTTTCGAAAAAATTTTTTTGCGATTTATATTACAAATATATAAATATTTTTTTAAAAACAAAATATGTAAATTAAACAGATAAACATCTGTAGAAAATTAGTATCAAAACAATACATGTAAAAAATCTTACAACTAAATATTATCATTTAAAAAACCGTTGAAATTCACTGAAAAAACCATAGGTTTCAGACGCGTTATAGTTACAAATTAGCATTTAAAAAACCTTTGAAATTCACTGAAAAAACCATAGGTTTTAGGGACAGTTATAGTTACAAATTAGCATTTAAAAAACCTTTGAAATTCACTGAAAAAACCATAGGTTTCAGGGACGTTATAGTTACAAATTAGCATTTAAAAAACCTTTGAAATTCACTGAAAAAACCATAGGTTTTAGGGACAGTTATAGTTAGTTGGACATTACACTCGTACAAAACCCGTGAAATTCCCCCGTTATAGTTAGTCCAGGTAACTATAACTCGCGCCCCGCAATGCACTGCTGATGACGTCACTTATTACATCACTCATGACATGGTCAGTGACATCACTGATGACATCACTGATGACATCTCAAATGACATCACTGATGACATCATCCACGTGATAATCTGATGCACCTCCTCACACCCTAATATAACCTATGATACACCCACTCTAAATTACAGACTGCCATTCGCAAAACCATAGACACTCCAACACCAATAACTACATACCCACTCACTGATTCTTAGGTCTACACACACACATCCACTCACTCACCCGTACAGTCACTCATACTTATGGTCACTCAGTACAGGACTATCATATGCACTCTTACTCCTATATAAACACTCAAACACCGCCACTCATCCATAGAGGTACTCACACACCTAGTCAGTCATGCAAATAATTAAACACACTGCCATTTACTCACCTATACAGTTATACACACACCAGCTCACTTAATCATACAAATACTAGCACATTCTTACGCTCTTATACAATAACTGATACAAGCACACACGCATCCATACAGCCACTCTCACTATCACACACTCTCACTTATAGCCATTTAAATACTCTAACACACATATATACTGCCTTTCACATATGTAGTTACTCACACATGTACCACTGGGACATACATTCACTCACTAACACACTCTTACACACACTTACCCACCCATACAGTCTATCACAGATGCACTCTTGAAACTATCCACCCAGTGAATCGCCCACTCACACATCTATGCACAGAGTTGCACACACCCCTCCCACACAAACACTCAGGCACCCATACAGATACTCACACAAGCATTCAATAACTCAAATAGACACTCATGTAGCTATTCACAAACATATGCAGCCACTTACACAGCAACAGACAGACGGATACAGACATTCACCCAGTTTAGTCACTAACCCATGCATTCAGTAAGATACGTTAAATCACTCACTTATACAGTCAGTCACACACCTACTAAATCATCCATACAGACACTTACACACCCACTCATTCTTCAATACGTCTTTTCCTATATATATTAAAAATATTTAAACTTTACAGAAACACACAGTCACTGGATGATGTCATCAGTGATGTCATTTGAGATGTCATCAGTGATGTCATCAGTGATGTCACTGACCATGTCATGAGTGATGTAATAAGTGACGTCATCAGCAGTGCATTGCGGGGGCGCGAGTTATAGTTACCTGGACTAACTATAACGGGGGAATTTCACGGGTTTTGTACGAGTGTAATGTCCAACTAACTATAACTGTCCCTAAAACCTATGGTTTTTTCAGTGAATATATATATGTGTGTATATATATATGTGTGTATATATATGTGTGTGTATATATATATGTGTGTATATATATATGTGTGTATATATATGTGTGTGTATATATATGTGTGTGTATATATGTGTGTATATATGTGTGTATATATGTGTGTATATATGTGTGTATATATGTGTATATATATATGGGTGTCTTTCAACAAATTCGCCCAGATACGAGACCGCACTCCACTTCAGGTAGGTACAACCTTTTATTGAAAAGCATTCGGCTTCCCATCCCGTTGTTGGCTCCCTTGGCCTGGCGCGTTTAAGCTTTTTGCTTCTCTTCAGAGGCCCGTGTCGACAACCATTGCAACTATTGCTGCCACATCTTCCCCTGCATGCTTTTTCAAATTTATTGGCTTCCGGTGCGCCTCCATAGTAGGAATTTGTTGAACAATGCACGCTGGGACATGTAGTCATTATTGTCAATTTTTTTACCCTCCAGTGGGTTGGTTGTAGGCACGCATTTTGGGACATCTTTTTACAGCCCTCCAGTGGGCACCTCTGTGGCACAACAGGCGAATTATTCAGGCATTCGGAATCCTGTCCTGGAGCCCACTGGAGGGCTGTAAAAAGATGTCCCAAAATGCGTGCCTACAACCAACCCACTGGAGGGTAAAAAATTGACAATAATGACTACATGTCCCAGCGTGCATTGTTCAACAAATTCCTACTATGGAGGCGCACCGGAAGCCAATAAATTTGAAAAAGCATGCAGGGGAAGATGTGGCAGCAATAGTTGCAATGGTTGTCGACACGGGCCTCTGAAGAGAAGCAAAAAAGCTTTGAAACGCGTCAGGCCAAGGGAGCCAACAACGGGATGGGAAGCCGAATGCTTTTCAATAAAAGGTTGTACCTACCTGAAGTGGAGTGCGGTCTCGTATCTGGGCGAATTTGTTGAAAGACATAAATCACGGCGGTTCCAGGCCGTGGAGACGACGCACCGCCCAAAATCAAACCAGGGCCCGGAGAGTGAAAGATTTCATCTCTGTGGCACAACAGGCGAATTATTCAGGCATTCGGAATCCTGTCCTGGAGCCCACTGGAGGGCTGTAAAAAGATGTCCCAAAATGCGTGCCTACAACCAACCCACTGGAGGGTAAAAAAATTGACAATAATGACTACATGTCCCAGCGTGCATTGTTCAACAAATTCCTACTATGGAGGCGCACCGGAAGCCAATAAATTTGAAAAAGGATGCAGGGGAAGATGTGGCAGCAATAGTTGCAATGGTTGTCGACACGGGCCTCTGAAGAGAAGCAAAAAGCTCGAAACGCGTCAGGCCAAGGGAGCCAACAACGGGATGGGAAGCCGAATGCTTTTCAATAAAAGGTTGTACCTACCTGAAGTGGAGTGCGGTCTCGAATCTGGGCGAATTTGTTGAAAGACATAAATCACGGCGGTTCCAGTCCGTGGAGACGACGCACCGCCCAAAATCAAACCAGGGTCCGGAAGAGTGAAAGATTTCATCTCTGTGGCACAACAGGCGAATTATTCAGGCATTCGGAATCCTGTCCTGGAGCCCACTGGAGGGCTGTAAAAAGATGTCCCAAAATGCGTGCCTACAACCAACCCACTGGAGGGTAAAAAAATTGACAATAATGACTACATGTCCCAGCGTGCATTGTTCAACAAATTCCTACTATGGAGGCGCACCGGAAGCCAATAAATTTGAAAAAGGATGCAGGGGAAGATGTGGCAGCAATAGTTGCAATGGTTGTCGACACGGGCCTCTGAAGAGAAGCAAAAAAGCTCAAACGCGTCAGGCCAAGGGAGCCAACAACGGGATGGGAAGCCGAATGCTTTTCAATAAAAGGTTGTACCTACCTGAAGTGGAGTGCGGTCTCGTATCTGGGCGAATTTGTTGAAAGACATAAATCACGGCGGTTCCAGGCCGTGGAGACGACGCACCGCCCAAAATCAAACCAGGGTCCGGAAGAGTGAATGATTTCATCTCTGTGGCACAACAGGCGAATTATTCAGGCATTCGGAATCCTGTCCTGGAGCCCACTGGAGGGCTGTAAAAGATGTCCCAAAATGCGTGCCTACAACCAACCCACTGGAGGGTAAAAAATTGACAATAATGACTACATGTCCCAGCGTGCATTGTTCAACAAATTCCTACTATGGAGGCGCACCGGAAGCCAATAAATTTGAAAAAGCATGCAGGGGAAGATGTGGCAGCAATAGTTGCAATGGTTGTCGACACGGGCCTCTGAAGAGAAGCAAAAGCTCGAAACGCGTCAGGCCAAGGGAGCCAACAACGGGATGGGAAGCCGAATGCTTTTCAATAAAAGGTTGTACCTACCTGAAGTGGAGTGCGGTCTCGTATCTGGGCGAATTTGTTGAAAGACATAAATCACGGCGGTTCCAGGCCGTGGAGACGACGCACCGCCCAAAATCAAACCAGGGTCCGGAAGAGTGAAAGATTTCATCTCTGTGGCACAACAGGTGAATTATTCAGGCATTCGGAATCCTGTCCTGGAGCCCACTGGAGGGCTGTAAAAGATGTCCCAAAATGCGTGCCTACAACCAACCCACTGGAGGGTAAAAAAATTGACAATAATGACTACATGTCCCAGCGTGCATTGTTCAACAAATTCCTACTATGGAGGCGCACCGGAAGCCAATAAATTTGAAAAAGCATGCAGGGGAAGATGTGGCAGCAATAGTTGCAATGGTTGTCGACACGGGCCTCTGAAGAGAAGCAAAAAGCTTAGAACGCGTCAGGCCAAGGGAGCCAACAACGGGATGGGAAGCCGAATGCTTTTCAATAAAAGGTTGTACCTACCTGAAGTGGAGTGCGGTCTCGTATCTGGGCGAATTTGTTGAAAGACATAAATCACGGCGGTTCCAGGCCGTGGAGACGACGCACCGCCCAAAATCAAACCAGGGTCCGGAAGAGTGAAAGATTTCATCTCTGTGGCACAACAGGCGAATTATTCAGGCATTCGGAATCCTGTCCTGGAGCCCACTGGAGGGCTGTAAAAGATGTCCCAAAATGCGTGCCTACAACCAACCCACTGGAGGGTAAAAAATTGACAATAATGACTACATGTCCCAGCGTGCATTGTTCAACAAATTCCTACTATGGAGGCGCACCGGAAGCCAATAAATTTGAAAAAGCATGCAGGGGAAGATGTGGCAGCAATAGTTGCAATGGTTGTCGACACGGGCCTCTGAAGAGAAGCAAAAAAGCTTCAAACGCGTCAGGCCAAGGGAGCCAACAACGGGATGGGAAGCCGAATGCTTTTCAATAAAAGGTTGTACCTACCTGAAGTGGAGTGCGGTCTCGTATCTGGGCGAATTTGTTGAAAGACATAAATCACGGCGGTTCCAGGCCGTGGAGACGACGCACCGCCCAAAATCAAACCAGGGTCCGGAAGAGTGAAAGATTTCATCTCTGTGGCACAACAGGCGAATTATTCAGGCATTCGGAATCCTGTCCTGGAGCCCACTGGAGGGCTGTAAAAGATGTCCCAAAATGCGTGCCTACAACCAACCCACTGGAGGGTAAAAATTGACAATAATGACTACATGTCCCAGCGTGCATTGTTCAACAAATTCCTACTATGGAGGCGCACCGGAAGCCAATAAATTTGAAAAAGCATGCAGGGGAAGATGTGGCAGCAATAGTTGCAATTGTTGTCGACACGGGCCTCTGAAGAGAAGCAAAAAGCTTCAAACGCGTCAGGCCAAGGGAGCCAACAACGGGATGGGAAGCCGAATGCTTTTCAATAAAAGGTTGTACCTACCTGAAGTGGAGTGCGGTCTCGTATCTGGGCGAATTTGTTGAAAGACATAAATCACGGCGGTTCCAGGCCGTGGAGACGACGCACCGCCCAAAATCAAACCAGGGTCCGGAAGAGTGAAAGATTTCATCTCTGTGGCACAACAGGCGAATTATTCAGGCATTCGGAATCCTGTCCTGGAGCCCACTGGAGGGCTGTAAAAGATGTCCCAAAATGCGTGCCTACAACCAACCCACTGGAGGGTAAAAAATTGACAATAATGACTACATGTCCCAGCGTGCATTGTTCAACAAATTCCTACTATGGAGGCGCACCGGAAGCCAATAAATTTGAAAAAGCATGCAGGGGAAGATGTGACAGCAATAGTTGCAATGGTTGTCGACACGGGCCTCTGAAGAGAAGCAAAAAAGCTTCGAAACGCGTCAGGCCAAGGGAGCCAACAACGGGATGGGAAGCCGAATGCTTTTCAATAAAAGGTTGTACCTACCTGAAGTGGAGTGCGGTCTCGAATCTGGGCGAATTTGTTGAAAGACATAAATCACGGCGGTTCCAGGCCGTGGAGACGACGCACCGCCCAAAATCAAACCAGGGTCCGGAAGAGTGAAAGATTTCATCTCTGTGGCACAACAGGCGAATTATTCAGGCATTCGGAATCCTGTCCTGGAGCCCACTGGAGGGCTGTAAAAGATGTCCCAAAATGCGTGCCTACAACCAACCCACTGGAGGGTAAAAAATTGACAATAATGACTACATGTCCCAGCGTGCATTGTTCAACAAATTCCTACTATGGAGGCGCACCGGAAGCCAATAAATTTGAAAAAGCATGCAGGGGAAGATGTGGCAGCAATAGTTGCAATGGTTGTCGACACGGGCCTCTGAAGAGAAGCAAAAAATCTTCGAAACGCATCAGGCCAAGGGAGCCAACAACGGGATGGGAAGCCGAATGCTTTTCAATAAAAGGTTGTACCTACCTGAAGTGGAGTGCAGTCTCGTATCTGGGCGAATTTGTTGAAAGACATAAATCACGGCGGTTCCAGGCCGTGGAGACGACGCACCGCCCAAAATCAAACCAGGGTCCGGAAGAGTGAAAGATTTCATCTCTGTGGCACAACAGGCGAATTATTCAGGCATTCGGAATCCTGTCCTGGAGCCCACTGGAGGGCTGTAAAAAGATGTCCCAAAATGCGTGCCTACAACCAACCCACTGGAGGGTAAAAAAATTGACAATAATGACTACATGTCCCAGCGTGCATTGTTCAACAAATTCCTACTATGGAGGCGCACCGGAAGCCAATAAATTTGAAAAAGCATGCAGGGGAAGATGTGGCAGCAATAGTTGCAATGGTTGTCGACACGGGCCTCTGAAGAGAAGCAAAAAGCTTCGAAACGCGTCAGGCCAAGGGAGCCAACAACGGGATGGGAAGCCGAATGCTTTTCAATAAAAGGTTGTACCTACCTGAAGTGGAGTGCGGTCTCGTATCTGGGCGAATTTGTTGAAAGACATAAATCACGGCGGTTCCAGGCCGTGGAGACGACGCACCGCCCAAAATCAAACCAGGGTCCGGAAGAGTGAAAGATTTCATCTCTGTGGCACAACAGGCGAATTATTCAGGCATTCGGAATCCTGTCCTGGAGCCCACTGGAGGGCTGTAAAAAGATGTCCCAAAATGCGTGCCTACAACCAACCCACTGGAGGGTAAAAAAATTGACAATAATGACTACATGTCCCAGCGTGCATTGTTCAACAAATTCCTACTATGGAGGCGCACCGGAAGCCAATAAATTTGAAAAAGCATGCAGGGGAAGATGTGGCAGCAATAGTTGCAATGGTTGTCGACACGGGCCTCTGAAGAGAAGCAAAAAGCTTCGAAACGCGTCAGGCCAAGGGAGCCAACAACGGGATGGGAAGCCGAATGCTTTTCAATAAAAGGTTGTACCTACCTGAAGTGGAGTGCGGTCTCGTATCTGGGCGAATTTGTTGAAAGACATAAATCACGGCGGTTCCAGGCCGTGGAGACGACGCACCGCCCAAAATCAAACCAGGGTCCGGAAGAGTGAAAGATTTCATCTCTGTGGCACAACAGGCGAATTATTCAGGCATTCGGAATCCTGTCCTGGAGCCCACTGGAGGGCTGTAAAAAGATGTCCCAAAATGCGTGCCTACAACCAACCCACTGGAGGGTAAAAAAATTGACAATAATGACTACATGTCCCAGCGTGCATTGTTCAACAAATTCCTACTATGGAGGCGCACCGGAAGCCAATAAATTTGAAAAAGCATGCAGGGGAAGATGTGGCAGCAATAGTTGCAATGGTTGTCGACACGGGCCTCTGAAGAGAAGCAAAAGCTCGAAACGCGTCAGGCCAAGGGAGCCAACAACGGGATGGGAAGCCGAATGCTTTTCAATAAAAGGTTGTACCTACCTGAAGTGGAGTGCGGTCTCGTATCTGTGCGAATTTGTTGAAAGACATAAATCACGGCGGTTCCAGGCCGTGGAGACGACGCACCGCCCAAAATCAAACCAGGGTCCGGAAGAGTGAAAGATTTCATCTCTGTGGCACAACAGGCGAATTATTCAGGCATTCGGAATCCTGTCCTGGAGCCCACTGGAGGGCTGTAAAAAGATGTCCCAAAATGCGTGCCTACAACCAACCCACTGGAGGGTAAAAAAATTGACAATAATGACTACATGTCCCAGCGTGCATTGTTCAACAAATTCCTACTATGGAGGCGCACCGGAAGCCAATAAATTTGAAAAAGCATGCAGGGGAAGATGTGGCAGCAATAGTTGCAATGGTTGTCGACATGGGCCTCTGAAGAGAAGCAAAAGCTCGAAACGCGTCAGGCCAAG
>CAWUFW010005782.1:1075000-1271567 GCA_963921515.1 Calotriton arnoldi
TTTAAACATGTCCCATGGGAGTCGGTCAAATGGCTGTGATTCCCGCAGTCTCAATAACTGCTGATTCATTTCGCCAAGATTACGTCTTCAAATATCCTAAGAGGCGGTTCAGGCAATACACAGTTAAACATGCTTCCAGCACCACCAAGTGATTTGCCAAACTGAGGATGGGTTCACTCTATATTTACTGTAGCTCTACAGAATCTTATAATGCAAAAACAAAGATTATGACGAAGAGATTTATGGAGTTATCCCATCAGCGAGCTAGAAGGCCAAGTCTGGAGAAAATAGAATTTATTGACTCAGTCCTGAAAGTTAAGACACAAGAAAGTAACTCTAATCTAACCAGATTTATTACCATGTACAGCATGCCTCTGCCATGCACAGTTTTCTAATCAATAATTTCATTGCAAACGTTGCAGTGATATTATCAAAGATGTCATAGAAGATGCCATGAGTGATGCAATATGTGGGGTAATTAGCAATGCATGGCAAGGGTACGAGTTATAGTTACCGTAGGACACAATTTATAGTTACTTGACATAACTATAACTGGTAAATTTCTGAGTTTTATTTTAGTTTAAAACATTGTTGTTACTCAACATTTCATCTAACTATGTTACTTTCACCTTTGTTTTTTTTCAGTAAATTTCCAGGTTTATTTTAATGTAAAGTAATATTTTGTTACCATATGTAGAGCCAATCCCCGCCACAGGGCCTGTATCCAACCCCCTGCAAGCAGCCAACCCCATGCTGCGAGGTTGGCTGCAGGGCCAGGTCTGCAGCCAACCCCCCCAAAGGCAACTAACCCCATGCTGCGCAGGCCCTGCGGCCAACCCGCCCCAGAGTCAGCCAACCCTACACTGCGCACAGCCTTTGCGCGGTGAGTGGTTGACCACATGGCCTGGCGGCCCTCCCTTCCCAATCTTTCAAAAGGCCTGGTGACCCCATCGCCTGAGGTGGTATCTTATTTAAAAGGGGAGGGGTCCTCAAGACTTAATAAGGTTTTAGGAAGGGGGCCACATGGCTTCCCTCCCCTTTAAAATACATTTGTCCCTGAGGGATGTTGGCACCGAGGCCTAATGAGGCTCATGGAGAGGGGGGGGGCAAACGGCCCACTCCGTTTTTATTGGTATCACCCCTGGGAATGGGCTCAGCAGAGCCTAATAAGGGTCCAAGAGGGAGGCTGTGCAGCCCTTCCACCCCTTTCTTCATAATAACATTTTCCCTGAGTCAGTTCCCAGGCTGCTAAGATTTGTTGAGTTGCAATCCATCTGATGGGTTCAGGCAGAACTAGCAATAGTGTGATTTGGTCTCTTCTCTGCTGCTTAGTTGGAGCATTCTGGCAATTTGCTTTCCTGTTCGATGGAATTCAATCTTTTTCTGAGTTAGTATCAGTCTGTGCTCTGCTCCCTTAGGGCGCAAAATTGTACCTTGGCATTGTTCATTTTGTGCTCAGATGCATTTTATTCTGTTGTACTGTGCAGGTGCCTACCAGTAAGATAACATTAACATATCATAATGTGTATTTTTAAAGTGCACATTCAGCCATGGATCAATAACAGATGTTTATTGTTAGTCAACTTAATAGTACTCATTTTATCAACCTCAGAAGGATGAAAGACTAAGTAATAACACATTCTTTAGCCTGCCTGTCCTAATTTTTACAAACCTTTCACCTGATGTCAGCCATTTATTGCTACCACAAACTGGTATGTGTGGGTATATGATGTGTACAATGTCAGTCTTCTGAAAGTTGCAGTTAGAAAATTCATTTTTTCTTTAAATGCTATGTCTCTGTTGGTAGTAAAAAAATCACTCTACCTGTGTAACGCACTCTGTAGCTTGTGGAGTACTCCAAGGATCCATCATCTATTGTGGTCTTTGAACCATACATGCAGCCTCTTGGGGTGCTTCTGGTCACTTACAGGGTCAATGTTCTCCAGTATTCCAATGATAAAAAATATATCTGAGCATCTCCGCTAACTCATATTGTAGCTCAAATACTACCTCATCTTCATGTAAGGCTTAATTTCATGTACCTATATCAAACTGAACCAAACCACGACTAAATTAATTCTTAATCCCAGAAGAAGCAAACAATCCCAGATCTACGAATGGTTATCCAACATGAAACAGCAGATTAACACACTCACTCCCTTCAATGTCCAGTACATTTGGGTACATCTCTGACAGAAACCTCTCTTTTAGAACAACCACTGCCAAGACAATTCAAACTAATGCTATCAGCTGGCACTTCTGCACAGAATAAAGCCATACCTTCCCAATCCAGACCTCCAGCCTACCATCCATGCCCTGGTCCATTTCCACTTGAATGGTGCCAATGCCAAAATTCACCAGCAATGTGGAATGTCCCCTAACTCAACTAGATCCCAACTGAAGAGCTTCATGTATATAACTGCTCAATTCAACAAAGGGGTAAAGGTGAAATTTCTTATCAGTCCTACCCTAGTGCCCTAAACTGGATGCCACTGCAGGAATGCATCATCTTCAAGAGTTACACTACCTACAATGCGGTACAAACTCAGCACACCACCACTCTGGCACAACACTCTATATGTAGACCACAACTCAATCCACATGGGTATGATATAACCAGATTTCAAACCAGGAAGTATGAAAAGTTTACTTGTACTGTGGTCTGCCTTACCGGGGACCTGCAGAAACAAATCGCTATCATTGTGCCAAACCTGGCCGCCATTTTGAGAGGGTTGCCCCTCTAGCTTTTTCAATGCTGAAGCGGACACCCATAAAAAGCCAATATCAGCCATACGCATGCAAAGGCGTGCCAAAGGCAAGCCCATCTGCGCCCGTCCGCATCCTGACTGCGGCCAACACCAGCCATGCTGCAGGTTTTATATCACTCCCCCCAATAATGTACTACTCCTCTTCTCTGCAAGCTATGACTCATTCCAACCCCTGCCTCCACAGTAGCACACCTAGAGGGCCCTATTTGCTGCTGTAAGTGTTGAAAGGAGCATAACGTCGCTCAGGTTTCTGCAGCCAACAGTTCAACTCTCTCGGGACTCCCACAAGCATTCCTCTGCTCACATAAGAAAGAGCAGTTCTGGCTGGGCTGCCTACTCAACACTCACTCTCTACCCAAACAATCTACCAACATTTATAATCTCATCATAGACAGGAACTTTGAGTTCATATTCCTCACCGAAACATGGCTCAATGATCTCTCCAATCCTGACATCCCTATGGCCATTCCCTAGGAGTATGTTATCACCAGGTTGAATAGGGCAAGAGAAGGAGGCTTTGCTTTGATCCACCATACTAACTAGCTATACTCTTTGTTCACAGTGAATGAGCTAAATGGGTCAGAATGCATAGTCTTCACGTTGACACATTGAAATTATCAGAATAGTTCTCATTTACTGGAGTACTCCTTTACCCCCCTCCTAGTTCTAGCTCTGAGATCCTAGAAACCCTAGGTAATGACATCTTCCACATTGCATGCAGTTTGCTAACTTCACCATGTTAGGTGATTTTAACATCCATGTAGATGATCTCAACAACACAACGGGGCAAACACAGATGGAATGGGCCTGCACATTAGATCTGGAGCAGAAAGTTAATGAGTCTACTCATTCAGCACGTAACGCGCTGGACCTTATTTTCTCACATCTGTCCTGTCTGAGCTTGTTAGAGCCTGAACCCTTTATCTGGACAGGTCATTACTTGGTTCAGCTCTGCATAAAACAGCCTGACCCCTCTACCAAGTCACAGTCTATAGGTCACTGGATGCAACACCGCAGACTAAATGACAATAATGAGGCAAACGTCTGCGAGGAATTTAAGCTATCTCTCCACATCAATCACGGTGACCTTTTGAGGGGCACTATCGCCTTAAATAAGGGTATCCTGGAGGTCCTGTAAAAACTTCCCACTTTAGATTGCCCAAGAACTCATGATCCACCCAAACCGCTCTTTGGTTCTCCGCATTCCTAGTAGTGGAGAGAAAGGCCTGCAAATGGCTGGAGAGGAAATGGAGAGCGAATTACTCAGACACTGATAAGTATGATTATAAAGTAGCAATAAAGAAGTGCTGTAGAATGATAAAAGACGTAAAAACTGTATACTTTGGTGAGAAGATCCAATAAGCAAAAAACTCCTCTAGGGAAATATTTAGCATATTAATAGAATTCCACAGTCCTAAAGCCATCGCTAATGTCATACCGCCATCTCAAGAGCTTTGTAACGAATTAGCCAGCTTCTTCAAGAAGAAGATAGATAATGTCTATGCGAACTTCCCAGCGGAAGTAGCGAACAAAGATGGAGTCTCATACTCAGAGTTAGTAGCAAAAGCTCAGGTGACATACACCTTCGCCACCTTTGCCCCTATTTTTCTGCAGGATTCAGAACAGGATTTAATTCACTGCAAATCAGGACCCCCTGAGGACCATTGTTCCCCTTCGCTCCTACATAAGTTTTCTAAAACAGTGAATCTATACATCACCTCCCTGATCAGTTCTTCTTTATGTAGTGGATTAGTTCCATCTATAAGGAAGAAGGGCCTTATCAAGCCACTCCTAAAGAAACCAACAGCAGACCCCCAAATCTTGGCCAACTAATGCCCTAAATCACTGCTGCCTGTCCTAACGAAAGTCACTGAGAAGCTGGTTAAATAACAGCTCTTGTGCTCTAACCTAGAAAAATCTACTTCACGCTTCTCAGTCTGGCTTCAGACCACAACACAGCACAGAAACCGCACTGTTAGAGGTCTGAGACGATTAGGATCATGTTGGACGAGGAGAAGAATGCTGACCTGATACTTTTAGATGTGTCAGCGGGATTCGATACGGTCCTTCATACACTGCTGCTGAGACGTCTGGAAGAAGTGGGGGTAGTGGGGACTGCTCTGAGGTGGTTTTGTTCTTTTCTCACAGACAGAACTCAGACGGTCATGTTACCACCTTTCACATCTGAAGCCACCCCCACTCCGATATGGGGCCCACCAGGGTTCATTCCTCAGGCCCCACCCTCTTTAATATATTTATGACCTCTTTGGCCCACCTTATCTAATCCTTTGGTATCACGGTTATATCATATGCTTTGATACCCAGCTGATTTCATTTCAAGACTGGACGCTACCATTATGCATGACATCTTTTAATGTCACTCCTGCAGCACCTTTAAAGAACTTTCCAACAATTAAACAATCTAGAACTAGAACACTGCTGTCCATAAGTAGGCCCGTCTCAGAACACTCTTCTTCTTTTAAATGCGGCTCTTGAAAGAGTTAAGTATCATTAAATATACTATAATATTTTCTTTCAGTTACCAGAATTTAATGTTTTTGAATGATAATGAGTAGAGTTTCAGAAATGTTATTATTATTGGTATGTTGTAAAGCTTCTAATTCATAGAAGCGCGCGTACTGTGTTTTCAGAAAAGAATATTTATTGTTATAGGTTAGAGTAATGTTTGTGAATAGTGCTGGCAGGAGAGTTTTGATGTTTTTAAGGGCCGTTGAGAGCACTAATAAGGTTTAATCAACCGTGAGAGGCAGGGAGTGCGAAGACCTCTCTGCTGTCAGTCTTCGATTATAATGGGCGTTTGGACATGCACACAGGCTTACCGGGTGGTCTGAGGTGTTCAAGCTCAAGTGCAGGAGATTTCCCACAGCGGCTCCTTCACGTGCTTGTTGCACAGGCTGAAAGTAAAGGAAACTCACACGAGTGTTCTCCCAAGATTTGGGCGCCATATTGTATTGGACCCAATTGGCATACATTAATATACAGGATACACTACAGTGTATCGTGGAATGTTGGCTCCCGTTTAGAGAGAACAGGCAAAAATGTATATGAAGACTGTTTTTAGGCTTGCGAGAGTGGCATAACGGAATTTAGGTGATTTGTTTGATATTTGGGAAAGATTAAGTAGGAATTTAGTATAGGTAGACCTGTTATTTTTCGTGCTAATATATTGGGCTAGTACAGGTTAGTTTTAGAGATTACTTGGGATTTCTAGGATTTATTTAGAATAAGATAAGAAGTGTTAGGATTTGTAGGTATTGTTGTTTAGTTTTAGTGTATATATTTGCTGTTTAGTGGAACTCTTATTATGGAGTCAGAGCGGGGTAGCAGTGCAGAGACAGCTGGAACAGTTATAAGTGAGGAGTCTGTGAGAAGAATGATACAACAGGAGATGAGAATAGACTTCAGGAGATGGTTGATAGTATTTTCGAAAATAAGAAAAGAAAGATTTGGAGTCTGGTGAGGAGTTCTTTTTCCTGTCAGAGGAGGAGAAGCAAAGTTTAGAAAAGGAGGTAAGAGGTTGAGAAAGACAAAGCCTTTGGAAGACAAATGTATGTCTAAGAAAGAGAAGGATGGTTTGAACACCATCAAAAGAAGAGGTGTCCTTTGTGGCACGCAGAGATCAGGTGTCCTTAGCGGCACGCAAAGGAGAGGTGTCCTTGGCAGCACACAAGGGGATGAGGACATGCAGGTTGATATGAGTCAAACCTCTGTGACAGAGGATAGTAACGAGTGAGATAAGTGCATTTAGGATTTACAGCAGGATGATGAGTTTGTTGATGAATTTGGGAAATTCAGGAGTGATGGTTCTGCTGACGTGCTTATGGACCCTTTGGGTGATGAGATGTTTTGTCCCTTTAATATTAGACATCCACGAAGTGGTGACTGGTGGCCCATGGAGCATGTGGGAAGTTCTATTAAGGAATGGATTTGCAAACCTTTGGATAAGGAGGTGAGACGAGTAATGAGAGTGGAATGCTCTAGGCCAGTCAATGTCGAAAAGGTGTGTAGTATGCCTAATTTGTCCAGAATTGATATGCTTTTTGTTTTGGTTAGTGAGGGACCCTAGGAAGGGTCTTGAGCGATCGTTAAAAATATGTAAGGACAAAGTGTTGGATTTAATGGGTACATTAGCCAAAATGTTCGATATAGCTGATGAGGCTCCTATCAATGAGACTCCTGTTGATGTGGAGTTGCTCAAGGGATGAAGCCAGAGAGCTATTATGATGTAAGGCAACACAAATGCAGGGTTGCTGATGGAGAGAAGGAAGGCAATTCTCATGAAGATTGGTCCTAGGTTAGGTGACATGGCTCAGAAGAAACCTAGCAATGATGCTAAGGTTCAGTTATTTGGCGAAGGGCTAGTGTAGAGCCTTGGTAAATACGTAGCAACTTTTACAGATTTGGATAAGGCTTAAACAAATATGAGAAAGGTGTTTGGAGGATGTGTTTTTGGGAGGACCAGTAGAAGGGGACCCACTGCTGGCCGAAACATACAAGTGTCCCAATATAATAATCAATATAGAGGACGAGGATATCAAGCCTCAACAGGTTTCTACCCTAGTCATGGGAGAGCCAGGAGATCTGGAAGGGGAAGATTCTCCCGTGAACGAGGCCAGAATTTATCCAAAACTCAAGGTGAGTACGGCGATTACTTTTGGTTCTTCCCAAGAAAGATTAAAAAAAAGAATGGGAGAAGTTAACGCAAGACCCCTGGGTATTGGAGACGGTTCACAAGTTTGTAATAGAGTTCTTAGAGTTACCACACCAGAGAAGGGAACCAAAAGATTTAATAGTAATAGAAGAACAAAGGAAGGTAGTGGATTCAGAGACCGAGTCCATGATTCAGAAAGGGGCAATAAGGCTAATAGAGGAGACGGCGAAGTTATTTGTAGCACTATCTTTTTGGTCAGGAAAAAAGACAAAGGATGGAGGCCGGTGATAAACCTCAAGGAATTAAACAAGTATTTGGTTTACAGACATTTAAAAAAGGAGGGGATCCATTGTCTGAGAGACTTGTTGAAAGACGATTGCTTGGCGAAGTTAAATCTGAAGGATGCGTACTTCACCGTTTCCATGGGGAAGGAGAGCGGAGGTATTTGCAGTTCCGTTGGAGAGGACTACTGTTTCATTTTCAATGTCTTCCATTTGGGCTTTCTTCTGCAGAAAAGTAATGAGAGTGGTGATGGCATATTTACAAGAAAGGGGAATATGAATGATTGTGTGTCTGGACGATATATTAATGATGTCTCAGGATTGAGAGGATCTGAAGAGGGATTTAGTTCAGGTGATGGATATGTTGGAGAGCTTAGGATTTATGATAAACAAAGATAAGTCTGTTTTGGAGCCAATGCAAAAGTTGGAGTTTTTAGGTTTCCAGGTAGCTACGAAGGAGGTAATGTTACAACTTCCAGAGAAGAAGGTGAAATTGGTAAGGGAGGAGATCTTGCATGTGTTGAAGAATGAGATCTTGTCTTTGAGGGACCTTGCCTGGATAATAGTATTGTTATCATCTTTGATTCAGTCTATTTTTCTGGGTCCCTTACATTATCGGGCTTTACAGAGGTTCAAAGGGGATGCCTTGAGGAAAAGACTTTGATATGAAGACAGAATAGCCTTGAATACAGAGGCAAAGTAAGACACTTTGGTGGTTAAACAATATGCAGGCTTGGAATGGACGAGTCATTTTTGGATTTGTCCCAGATTATGTGTTAGAGACGGATATGAGCCTCAGAGGCTGGGGAGCTTGATTAGGAGATCAAGAGACAGGAGGAGTTTGAAGCAGAGGAGGAAAGATTGAGTCATATAAATTGTCTAGAATTGAGTGCTGGGTTGTATGCACTCAAAAGTTTCAGAGATGTTGCAAGCAGGTTAACTTACCAGTTAGACACTTACTACAGTTGGATACCAGATCCAGTGGCATCAGCTGTGGATGCATTTCAACAGGTTTGGAAGGGGAGGAGAGCTTACGTTTTTTTCTCCTTTCGCAATGATGCAAAGAGTGCTATTGAAAGTGAGGGAGGAGAAATGTCATATAGTTTTAATGACACCGTTTTGGGTCTCTCAGGTGTGGTTCCTGACTGGGAAAGAATTGGCTTGTGTGGTGCCATGTTTGATACCAGTAGGAGAATGCCTTCTGAGGAAATGAGGTGGAGAAGAGCATCCCTTAGTTCAGGACAGGGTGTTAAACCTTCTTGTTTGGAAGGTGTCAGGAGATCTGACTGTTTCAAGGGACGTTCGAGCAGGGCTGCAGAATTATTGGAGGAGTCTTGGGCTCCAGGGACAAGGAGAAGGTATAAGGGAATATGCAGAATAGAGGAATGTTGGTGCATGGAGAGGAATTTGGATCCCGTGGAGGCTCCTATTATGGAAGTGATAACGTTTTGGGTAGAACAGTATGAAAAAAGGATTAGGCTATAGGACTGTGAATTGTTACAGGGCTGCAATTTTGGCAGGTCATGTTCATGTCAATGGTAGATCTGTAGACAACAATGTATTGGTTTGCAGGATTCTTAAAAGCATGAGGTTGAAGAGACCTCCCAGGGCAAGATATGATGTATTAATGGATGTGAATTTGGTTTTGTCATTATTTCATGCTTGGCCCATGAATAAATATTTGGATTTAAAGAAACTCTCAGAAATGTTGGCCTATTCTTTTGTGTTTGAAATCATGCAGTAGAGCTTCTGATGTGAAAGCGTTGGAGGTAAATAGTAAAGTTTATGGTTCAGATGCAGTACATTTCAAAATCTGGAAGAGAACTAAGACCATGTTGGAGTCTATTTTTTATCAGAGTATTCCAGAAGAGAAAACGTTGTGTGTGTTGGATTGTTTACATGACTATGAGAGCAGAATGATGGAGCATAGAGGCATGGAGAGAATCATTTATTGATTTCTTGCATAAAACCTCACAATGCGGTTAGTAAGGCAACTATCGCCAGATGGGTAAGAGACATTATGAAGCAAGCAGGTTTTGATGTGGAGAAATTTAAACCGCATTCTTTAAGAGGTACAGTGGCGAGTAAGTTGTATATGTCTGGGGGACATTTGGAAGAGATTCTTAAGGCAGCTGATTGGTCAAATGCTGGGACATACACAAAACATTATTTTCGACCAATAAAGCATGTGTCAAATGTGGTGTTGAAGGGCTTTCAACATGCATAATGGTAGCCTCCGGTCTTGAAATGAAATGGTGATTCTCTGATTGGAATGAATAGAGAATCAAGATTTCATTAAAGACACGAAGTCTAACATTATCCCGCCCTCCACGTCCCTTGTTTTTGCTGTGCTTAAAAAAAGGGATATGTTTCATTTAGAGTGACTTCAATGATAGCGAGTTAAGAAAGTAATGAGTATTGATATGTTTTAATTTTGAAGGAATAACTATTTGATTTTGTTTGTAGATTTAAGTCAAAAGTAAATATATATTAGTGACATGTAGGGTGTTTTTTGTAGAGACACAGTAGAGATGCGAAGGTGGAAGTTAGTATCGGCAGATAAAGATGAAGAGGATGTTGCAAAGGAGGAATAAAGTCGCTGCATTTAAAGAGGAAGATTGTTCTGAGATGGGTCTACTTATGGACAGCAGTGTTCTACTTCTACATTGTTGTAATTTTTGGAAAGTTCTTTAAAGGTCCTGCAGAAGTGGCATTAAAAGATGTTATGCATAATTTTAGCCTCTGTGTCTTTAATGAAATCTTGATTCTCTATTCATTCCAATCAAAGAATCGCCACTCTCTCACTAAAGTGACAACCTTCCAGTTCTGAACTCAATTTCCAGAAAGTCTAGCGGAGGAGTTTAACTGGATGCATCACAACCACTTAAAATGTAAACATGGAAAAAACAAAGAATATCCTATTTGGTAAATCCAAAGTTTTCTTGCCAACAATCTCGTGGCATGAGCGCGTGGTCCCCCCACCTCCTTCTCCTCCCGCCACCATAGCTAAAAACCTGGGAATAAGGTTTGACTCCAACCTATCTTTCAGGCAACATATGCTCAATGTTTCAAAAACTTGTTTTACGCTGCTAAGAACCTTGAAAAAATGTCTTGCCTTCTTATCTCTTAACTGCTCGCAAGACAGTGATACATGCCCTGATCACTCCGTGACTGGATTAAGGCAATTCCCTCTTCTTGGTTTGCCAAAATACCTTATCAAGCGCCTCCAGATTATCCAAAACACAGCAGCAAGGACAGTGCTAAAGCTTAAAAGAAGGACCTCAGGGTTGCAAGCTCTTCGGACCTTGCATTGGCTCCACGTCCATGAAAGGATCCAATTTAAGGCTTTGACACTGGCCCACAAAGCCTTTAGAGGTACTGGGCCACTCTACCTCAGGAAGAAGATTGTTTCCCATGTACGTAAAACACTTTTCTGTTCCTCTAATGCCCATTCACAGGGGGTACCAAGATGTATGATGACCACCAGAGGTGGCAGGTCATTTTCCACTCAAGCCCCCACATATTGGAACCAACTCTCCATCTCCCCAAGGATGGAATGGAATGAATCCTGATTCCGCAAGCAAGTCAAGACCTGTCTTTTCTCTCAGCAAGGTCATTAGTCAGACCCACTTTATATGCATCTCACTCTGCACACCAGAGACACTCAGTTTCAGCTGTGCCAGAATGCCCCGTGGGCCAACAGAGTTCTTTACAAACACAACAAAATATTAAATATCAAAAGTAAAAGGGCGGCAGGCAAGATTTTACAAGCGACACACCCAAAATGCACAGTAGCATCCTGTCACAGATCATGCTCATGCCTTTACTCATGCATATTAGAAGGGACTTTTCCTCTTCAACAACAACTTATCCACCAATGATAAGAAAGTTTCCACCTTCATCTGACCAGGGAATGAACAAGGAGGAAAACTGTCCTTTAATTCACTCCTTCCCTCCTGCATTTGTTTACCACGCTGCCCACTACCCACTCAGGAGACTCGTGGTCCATGATGTTCAGTTTTCTCCTGGGGTAGGAGCACCTGCTCCCACCAACCAGATGCATAACAGATCGCTTTTTTCCTCACCCTTGAGGTACAAAACAGTTGACAGTGAGGCAAAATTTGGTAGGTAAGCCAGTGTATGAAGTTGAAGTTCTTTGGTTCTTAAAGGGACACATATTAAATGAATGAATGTGGTATTTGAATAGTGTGAACCTTGCCAAAGGCAGCGGACACTGCACTGGGTTAAAGGTGATGGAGTGAGGTTTGTAAAATACATCCTCATAAAGTCAAGCAACTCTATAGTAATGTATTGACTGCATGAACTAATCAACTCCAGATACACCCATCTACACAGGGGGCAAACGCATTTTATATAATATACTAAACCATGTTGGCACAAGTACGTATTAATTGTTTGTGCATTGAAAAACCGTACTACTGCATGTTTATGCTGTGTTGTACATTGCACATTTTGCATGTTATGCACAAATAACGAAAAGGTTGCTTTAAACTAATAGCTTTCGCTAGGATTTATTTAACATATGGCATTAGTATGGTGGGAGGTAAACATAATGGGTTTATTTTCATGATTTAATATTCTTTTGTGTTTGTTTATTTTAGTACAGGATTGGGCCTGCTTGAAAATGGCCTCTCGTTGAAACCAGCATGTGGCTGGCCTAGTCGGTGTGGAGTGCGCATGTGCCAAATTGTGTTGCCTGCTCGCAGACTACAGAGTGTTCCCGATGATGCAATCCGTGTGAAGGCCATGTTGACCTGTGTCTTATTGTTTATGTGCCAAGATGTGACAGCAACTGTGGGAACAGCCATCACTATGTGCAATTTGAATGTGAAGACGGATGTTGATATTAACAATGTAGCCGAATGTATAAATATGAATGCTAGTAGTATATGAATTGAATTTGTCTTAAATCCTTCCTTTGTTAGAACCGGTATAGGATGGATTGTGGGGAGAACTGGATGAGGCGACCCTAGTATGATTTATGACAAACAATCACAGTCCGAGTTTTTACCGATACTGCAACATTGTAAGATAGTGTGCTGGAGAAAAGAGTATAATTGATATCCCAATAGGGGTGTGGCAAGGCAGTATGGCGAAGAAGTGCGGTCCTGTAGAGCAGAGCAGTCTGATGCGACAGATCAGAGAGAAGATCCAAGACAGAGAGAGCAGACCCGCACAGAGACAGAGAATCTTTAGGTACGAGAACGTCACGAGAGTGCTTGGGAGGAGACTGCGACCGAGGAGGTAGATTAAGTGGGAGATAAATGTAATTGTTAGTATAGTAAACTTTGCTGCATCTGTCCTGTTATCTTTGTCCTCTGAGCCTATCTCTGGGGACCTCTTGCCACAACCTCGGCCAAGGAAGTGGGTTTCCTGATCCTTTGGTGGGTATTACCCTCCTTAATTGCTTTAATATGCAAGTATATTTCTGCAAGTTTTATGCTGTTCCTTCTCTTCCTCATTCCTGATGCGCGCTTTGATTTCGATGCAAATGATTCATTTTGATTACATTGCTTGATAATTTGTTCTCTTATATGCAATCTTGTGTATGCACTGATGATTAATTCAAGATCATTTAATAATATAAAATCATTAACCGAAAAAGTGGCTTTGTGGTTATTTAGTTAAGTATTAAACTGTTTAGTTAATCATAGTCACCATCAACTCTTCAACTAATGGTCCATTGACCAAAGGAAGAAGAAGATTGATATTACAAATAGATAGAAGTATATACAAATGTTATTAATGTGAAGTGTAGTATTGTACTTAATAAAACTGATAATATAAACCCCCCAAATCCAGCGCATATCCTCAGGGATCATTTATGGGTAATGTGTGATGGGCCCCGTTGTTTGGTAATGCAATTTCTGTGTGATGAGATTTCCCTTGGTCCCTGGTTTCAGAATTTAGGGGTTGCGCTGGATCAGTTTTTCTGGTAGCAGAATGATGGTTATTATTGATTAGTTTGGTGATTTATTGATTATTGATTATATGTTAACATTCTATGTAAAGTGAGTCAGTGTTACGTTTTTATGTAGTCTTTGGAACACAGGTACGGAAGGGTATCTGGGAAGCCGGCAGAGTAAAAGTTAGCCTGAAATAAGGCAGAGGAAAAGTGTGAGAAGTGAAATCACACGGGAATAGGTACATTGTCTGTTTAGGTTATTTTAGGGACTATTGAGTGTGTAGGTGATAGCGAAGGGTCCACCTGTGAAACTTTGGCCTTATCCCCAGAAGAGTAGTGAGACCTCCTTTTAACAAAAGGGTCCTCTTATGAAATTTTGGCCTTATCCCTAAGGAAGTATCAGGTCCTCTCCTAGCTTGAGTGAAGGGAAGGATAGCGGAATTGTTATACTTGCCCGTATTGAAAGAAATATTCTTGAGAGTGAATACTATCTCTCTATCTAGTAAACAGACAGTGTGGTATTGTTTAATTGTTGTGACTAGTAAGTTATTTTAAAGAAAATCGAACTTAGAAAGGTGCCGATAATTTTTGTAAAGGGTGGGTCAGCAGCAGGAGGAGAAGTTGACGTCACAGAAAGCCGCGCTGGCATTGGTCAGTCTGTGAAGACAGAGCGAGCACCGATTGGTTAGTTGGTGTTGGACAAAATAGCGGAGAAGTAGAAAGCTCCGATTGGAAGAGTTAAGAGTGTGTCGCGCTGACATTGGTCAGGTGTTTAAGAACGTAAAAGAGTTCAACTGGTGAATTATAGTGAATTGTGTTGATAAAGATTTGTATCGAGTGAAGGTGTTGAATAAGTAGCGAAAATGTATTTCGAACCACCGCGACAGGAGAAATTGACTTTGTTTGGCAAAATTAAAAGATGCTTTAAAAGGATAAACCAGTAATAACGAGAGAAGGAGTTCCTATCCCTCCACCAAAGACACCAGCGTCTTATATGATGTTAAAATATGGTTATCACACATGTATTTGGTTAGAGAACTGGGTAGGATATACGAAGAACGATGGTACACTAGCTTTCCCAGAGCATGGTTCTTTTAATTTGGCAGTATTGCGTAATTTAAGAGATAAAATGATGGCATTAGATCCGAGACCTAGACCTACACAGTTTGAAGCATTAGTAGAATGGGAAGATGAAATGTATGAAAGAGAGAGACACAGAAGTGGTAGAGTTCATAGATTTATGTTTGGAAGATTTCATGATGAAAAACATGAAGATAGAATGAAGAGATGGAGAGATAACTGAAGGATTGTATCCAGTTTTAATGGTAGGAGAGACTGCAGGAAATAAGTGTAAGGAAAAGAAGAGACATTTAGAGCAATTTGGTTATGGATATAACCCGAATGAAACTGATGATGAGCTGCTGGATGACATACTAGTTAAACGACCACCACCATATCAAGAGAATTCCGTGATGGTGACACCAAATGCACCATCAATAGAAGGCCCAATGACACCTCAAACGACACCAGTTCCAACTGTAAGCGATGTGAAGCAGGAAGGAGAAGTAGAATTTGCCATACAAACTAAAGAATTAGTTGAAAAATTAAATCAGATGAATATGAAAATAGATGCAATAACTGTGCCAGTAATTATAGGTCCAACATTACCTATATTTGAAAATAGACTTGTCCATGAACCTTCCTTAACTGTCCCATTAAATTCTGCTATAACATCAGCTAGTAGTAGAATTAATGCTGTAAGTGTCCAAAGTGAACAGTCCACTACAGTTATTAGATCTACACCTCCGACTAATTTAACAATTATTGAAACGCCTAGGGAAATAATGCAGTTACAGCCCAAAAGGATAGAGTTGGATGAGATTCCCAGAAGTGAAGTTTCAATAGGTCCAACCACAGAAGAATTAGATGATTGGGTAAAAGGGTTACAAAGGAGAAAAACACAACCACAGCCTATAGATGTATGTAAGTTAGATGTAGGTAAGTAGTATTACTTGGAAAGCGAAAAATCTACATGAAAGGTTAGTGGAAGCTGCAGAGCAATGGATATAGGAAGATCAAAAGTGTTGCAGAAGACATACAGAGTGGATTTTACTGAAAAGGATATAGAAAATATGAATACGTCTGGTAGGCGATTGCAGATAAAAGAGTTAATGGTTGTTTTAAGAAAATGGGGAGACGTTGAAAGATGGAAAGGTAGATGGATGAGGAAGAAAGAGAAATTTGCTGCTAAAGAAATACATTTGAATCCCGTAAGAGAAGTGGAAAATGTAGCTTTGGAATGTCCCATGAGAGAAGTTCCAGGAGGAGGTTATGTGCATGTTCCTTGGACTAGACAGGATATATTGTCTTTTACCAATGAGTTTCCTAGGTTGAGAGAAAAACCTGTTGAACGGTATAAACAAGTTGAGAGGTTTGTGAAAGTATCAAAAGTTTTGTTAAAGGATCTAGATGGATTGTTTGAAATTGTTGTCCCTGCAGATTTATGGATTGAATGTAAGATTACAGTAGATTGGCCGAAAGACGAATATCCTAGAGATGCCAAAACAGGAGCACCTTCTGATGAGGTGATGAAAAAATATCATCAAGTGATTACTTTCTTGAAAAGCAAAATTTCCCCTAAGGAAACGGATTGGGTAAAAATTGATAGAACAACCCAAGAGCCGAAAGAATCTGTACATGCCTATTACGAGAGGTTGTTACAAGTCTTTAAGCAATATAGTGGTTTTGAGAATATTGGAGACAAAGATATGGGTCATTTTGTGTATAGGTTTGTGTATGGATTAAGACCTGAGATTAGTCAGATGATACAGCAGCATATGTTGTGCTGGCAAGCCAAAACGATCAACGAGATCTTGAGGTATGCGAAGTATTGCAGCGACGACATTGAGTCTCGCCATCGCAAATTAAAAGAAAAGATGATGTGGGCACAAGTAAAGGTAGCGAAGCAGCAAGAAACTCAGTGAATTCTCAGGCTATAAACCAAATGGAGGAGTTAGTCAGAATGCTCAGAAATCTACTGGAGGTAGAGGTAGAGGACAAATGAGCAGAGAAGAGTCGAAAAAGAAATTTCCTTGTCATGGGTGCGGAAAGTATGGACACTGGAAGAATGAGTGTAGATCAGTGCAGAGGACTAATGGAGGAAATCAAATTTTAACCCCACAGGTGCAGAGTGAGATAGTTGTGCAGCAGACACCACAACAGCAGGTAGTCACTACCCAAAGTCAGGTCCCGCAACCACCGTTACCACATAGTGTAAATTCTCAAAGATACAGTGCGGATACAGGGTTTCACGGAGGAGACCAGGTTGGTAAAAATACTAACACAAATGTGATTCCCCAATTTTGGATGCAATGTGATGGAAGTGATGTTGAATCGAATCAATGACGCTGCCTGAGGGGGGAGGAAGAGTGCGTGCTTGGCGCTACTCAAGAGCAGTAGCGGCTCGTGGTGGGAGTGCTGCAGGGCGGTGGAGGAGTAGGGTGGGGGGTAGTAAACTACGGCATATGGCCGTACAGAGGTAAGTAAACAAATAAATAAATAAAACGAATTTCATTGCGTGCGCTGCATTGCCAAATGCGATACAGCGCGCGCAACGAAATTCGTTTTATTTATTTGTTTACTTACCTCTGTTCAGCCGTATGCCGTAGTTTACTACCCCCCACCCTGTTCCTCCCCCGCCCCACCCCACCGCCCCGCAGCACTCCCACCACGAGCCGCTACTGCTCTAGAGGTAGATCAGTCAGGTCCATTTGTTGATGGAAAAGTGGAAGGTAAAGATATCACCTTCTTGTTGGACACTGGTGCTACCCGTTCTACTGTGAGAGCAGCAGAAATTCCAAACCTACCCCTCTCGGGAATAACTATCCAAGTAGTGGGAGTCTCAAATAAACAGATAAATACTCCAGTTACTAAACCAATTGAAGTACATATTGGTCCCTTTAAAGACATGCATCGGTTTGTAGTGTGTGACTCGAGTCCAGTGGATTTGTTAGGAAGGGATTTGCTGTGCAAGATGAATTGCACAATTTGCTGCACACCGGATGGAATTGCATTTCAGACACCTGATGAGGATGTCGCGTTTAAAATGGTGTTAGCAAAGCAAGGAACAGAAGTGAATGAGTTATATTCGCTTCTTACAGACAAAAGTGTGCCTGAAGAATTAATGAAGGTTGTGAATCCGGAAGTATGGAATTTTACAGGACAGGAGATTGGGTTGATGAAGAAAGTGGATCCGATTAGAATTACAGTGAAAGATCGTGTTGACTATCCAAATACACCACAGTATAAAATGAAACCGGAAGTAATAGCAGGAATAACTCCTGTAATTGATCAAATGATTGAACAAGGAATTCTAAAGGAGTTAATGAGTAGTCCTTGTAATTTACCTATTATGGGATTGAAAAAGCCAAATGGAACCTACAGAATAGTACAAGATTTGAGAAAGATAAACAAAATTGTTGTGCCTTGTTGTCCAGTTGTGCCAAACCCAGCAGTGATTCTATACCAGATCCCACATGATGCGGATTGGTATACAGTGATTGATTTGTGTTATGCATTCTTTTCGATTCACCTGCAAACAGATAGCCAGTATTTGTTCGCGTTTCTGTTTGGGGATCGTGTTTTGGCATGGTGCCGAGTTCCTCAAGGCTATACTGAGAGTCCTTCAATTTATAATCAAATATTAAATAAGTGTTTGGAGGATTTGAGAATGTCCGAAGAGTCTGTTTTGGTTCTGTATATAGATGACCTACTGGTGGCATCAAAGACTCGAGAAGCCTGTGTTGTAGACACAATTGCTTTACTGAACTATTTGGCAGAGGGTGGACATAAGGTGTCCCCTGCAAAATTACAATTCTGCCAAAAAGAACTCCAATACTTAGGTCATAAGATTGAGAAGGGAGTCAGAAAAGTAACGTCAGAGCGTATTCGAGTGATCAGGGATATGAAGCCTCCAACGACACAGAGGGAAGTGCGAATGTTTTTGGGAGTGGTTGGATATTGCAGACAGTGGATCAGTGGATTTTCCCTGATGGCAAAACCTCTACAGAGGTTAACAAGGAATGATGTGAAAGATCCAGTTAAATTGGATGAAGAAAGTATGGATGCTTTTGTTAAACTGAAAGAGAGTTTGTGTAAGGCTCCGGCATTGGGAATGCCTGATTATTCAAAGGATTTAGCATTATATTGCAGTTAGAGAGATGGATGTGCACTTGCGGTGTTAACTCAAAGGCATGGAATGTCAAGACGACCTGTAGCATACTTTTCAGCTACGTTAGATTCAGTGGCTGCCGCATTACCTGGAAGTTTGAAAGCAGTAGCTGCTACTTGTGTGAGCCTGGAACAGAGTGAAGGGATCATAATGGGTCATCCTGTGAGAGTGTATGTTCCACATTCAGTTGAGATCCTTTTAACAAGAACACGGACTCAGCATCTCACCTATAGTCGGCTGACTAGGTATGAGAGAGTGATTCTGGGAGCAGAAAATGTGACCATAGTGAGATGTACAAATGTGAATCCTTCTACTCTATTGCCAGATGTATGGGATGAAGAAGTAAAGGATGAAGCTGAACATTATTGTTTGGATGTGACTGAATTTTGTACCAAGCCCCATCCTGATATCAAGGACGTTCCTCTTGAGGAATTGGATCGTGTGATGTTTGTTGATGGTTCATGTTTGCAACTGAAAAAGGTGTATTGAGTTCTGCTTATGCTGTTTGTACTGTAGCAGAAATCCTGGAAGCATCCTGTCTAAAAGGGGTAAAATCTGCACAAGTGGCTGAATTGATAGCTCTAATTCATGCCTGCAAATTGGGAAAACGTCAGAAAGTGACCATCATTACTGATAGTCAATATGGCTTTGGCATTGTGCATGATTTTGGAGAACTATGGATGCAGAGGGGATTCCTGACCTCTTCGGGGTCCCCCATCAGTAATAGTCAATTTGTAAAAGAATTGCTGGAAGCATTACAATTGCCAAAACGAATTGAAGTGGTCAAATGTGCCGCACATAAGTCAGGAGATGATTATGTGACTCAAGGCAACAGATTTGCTGACCAAGTAGCACAATATTGTGCAAAGAATGAGACTTCCATAAATCGGGGAAAAGCAAAAGAACATTCGGTTTGTCAACTTATGTTTACTAACACTATTGAAACTTGGGATGAAGTGAGACAATTACAGGAAGAGGCAAGTGATGAGGAAAGACAGGAATGGGAGAAAGCAGGATGTAGAAGGCGAGAAGATGATGATGTATGGGTTTATATTGATGGAAGACCAGTCATGCCAGATAGTTTACTTTCTCATATGGCAAGGATGTACCATGGAGTGACACATGTTGGACGAGACGCCATGGTCAGATTGTTCAAAGAAACATGGTTTAATACTAGGTTCAGAACTATTGCAGAGAGTCTTTGTCAGAGATGCCTAACATGCCAACAGCAAAATCCAGGAAGAAAGACAATAGTTAGTTTAGGAACAATAGGGAGGGCAGGTGGTCCGTTTACCAGACTACAGCTCGATTTTATTGAGTTACCTCCTTGTGATAAGTTCAAATACGTGTTAGTGATTGTGTGTTTGTTTTCCCGATGGGTAGAAGCTTATCCCACAAGAAGGAATGACAGCCTGACAGTGGCAAAACTTTTGTTGAGAGAATACATTCCTAGATATGGTTTCCCAGTCACTATGGAAACAGATAGAGGGACACACTTCACTAGTGAATTGATCAAACTGATTTGTGAAGCTTTGAGCATTCAACCAAAACTTCATTGTGCCTATCGTCCAGAGGCTTCTGGAATAGTAGAACAGATAAATGGCACAATCAAGAACAGGTTAGGTAAAGTGTGTAGATCCACAGCACTGAAATGGCCTGACGCTTTACCCCTAGTTTTGATGAGTCTCAGAAGCATTCCTGACAAAAAGACAGGATTGAGTCCATACGAAATATTGATGGGAAGAGCAATGAGACAAGCATTTGTACCTGCGAACAAATGATAAATATATCTGATGATCTCATCCTTGACTATTGCAAAGGATTGGCTGATGTGGTACGTTCTGCGTTTCATCAGGTTGGAGCAGACTCAAGCTCATGATCTAAGCCCTGGTGAGTGGGTTCACGTGAAAAGGCATAGAAGAAAAACTTGCCTAGAGCCCCGCTGGGAAGGGCCATATCAGGTTATATTGGTGACGACTACAGCAGTAAAGTGTGCTGGTTTAACAAATTGGATCCATGCCAGTCACACTCAGCGAGTCCCAAGTCCACTTGAACCACGAGTAGAGCGGCATCTGGAGATCTCAAGTACAAGCTCTGAATCAGAGGGTGAAGCACAAGAAATTGGTGAGGTTAGAGTAATAGAATCTGAAACTGGCGAACCTGAACCAAAAGACTCTGAAGAGCAGCTTGATGATGAATGACTTAACACAAGTCAAGTAAAGTGGGCGCCAGCTACTGGGACTGAACAAACTGCTGTTGAACAAGAAGGAAGACAAATTTTAGGTGAAAAGGCAAAGTGTAGAGAAGAAATAGGTGAAAGAAACATTGAAGAAGAAGAAGAAGAAGAAGAAGAAGAAAAAGAAAGCAAACTTAGAGTAGGTACAAAGAAACGGAAGTACGAATTGAATAAAGAAAAAGAAGTAGTTCAACCAAAGAGAGCAAGGAAAGATGAGCAGTGGCCAAGTGGAGTTAAAAGACTGAAATATAGAGTAGTGAAAAGAAGACCAGAAAACAGGTTAGAACAAATAAGTGAAACTTCAGATCAGCTAGAACAGGGAGAGTCAGATGACGAATCAGTGCTGCAACAAAAGAGAGTGAGAAAACCAAACAAAAAGTTCAGGTCACCTGATTGGATTTACATAGTGTTAGAAGAAATTGAGGAAGAAGATTTAAACCAAAGAAGAAACAGCACTGGCAACGAACAAGAAGAGAAAAGTGATCTAAATCCACCTTAAGAGACTGTAAACGAACTAAGGTGTTGCGTTATGAACTGAAAAGTTTCTCTGAAGATTGAGAAGACGTCCTGGAAATTGGATTAAGTTAAAATAAAAGAAGGGGTAAAGAAGAAAGCTTTTGAAGTGTGGGATCACACTACATTTTATTAATATTGTCATGGCAGATACACAAGTAACTAGACCTAGATGTAGCCTTATGTGTAGATGCTATAAGGTTTGCTTATGTTTAATGTGTATATTGATAGTATTCTGGATAATATTGACAATCGTAATACCTTTACATTTGATAGAAGAAGATACACCACGTCCTAGCAATCTAACAAGTCCAAGGATAGATACAGATATTAGACAAACACAAATTACTCACTTGAATCAAATAGATGCTAGTAGTTTACATCACAACAGATTAGTTACTAATTTTTCCTCAAATGTTTTTATCAAATTACTTTATGAATATGTAGAAACAATGGATGTGAATGACTGCTATGTATGCATACAGTTACCATTGTCTGTTTCTGAAGGTGTGACTTACCATCACCTTCCTTTGACTTATGGTGTGACTTGTAGTGTTTTATCAAGTTTGTTGTATAGAATAGGTAAATTAGATTATTATTATTCCAATGTAGATACAATATTTTCTAAGGTTCCTGTAGTACCTGAATTGAATAAGATAGCACATGCAAATGTCATGGGAGATTTCTTCTTGACAACAAAATATTTAGATATAGCCTATGCTAAGAAAAATAACTTAACATGTCGACTGGAAAGAGAAGAGCAAATATTTTTAGAGATGGTAGAATAAAGAAGGGCTAAGTTTCAGAGAAAAGCTGTTGAAGAGAAATTGAAAACACCACCTTGGGTTTTCAGAGAAGGCAACTATGACAAAAGTGAGACTTTTGCTGCAATGGCTTTGGATTGGTCACAGAAGGGAAAATTATGCTTACGTAGGGAAAAGACCAATTACAACCACTATTTCATTGGTTCCAGTGAATGTGAAGATACCTATAACATTATTGGGGGTTGGGGATTAAAGGGACGAACTGACCCTGTCTTGCCTGGTATATATTATGTCTGTGGGAGGAAAGCTTATTATCGGCTGCCAGATCACTTGTAATGGAACTTGTTATCTTGGGATTGTCTTTCCAAAAGTCTACCATGTAGACAAAAATACAAATGGAATCGATGAAGTAAGGCAAGGATTAAACCGTGTAAAAAGAGAAAGTTTGTCAGAAATTGTAGGTGATATATTTGGAGCATTGATACCTGGAGTTGGAGTTACACTGAATGCATACAAAATTCGACAATTGTCCACAGTGGTTGATCGTTTATCAACAGATACTGCTGGAGGATTCTTAATGATTGACACTGAAATGATTGCCATGAGATCTATGGTTATGCAAAATCGACTAATGACTTATGTTTGTGTGAAGAAGAGACGCAAAGAAAGAAAGGAAATTGAGGAAAGAACATAAAGAAAGGGAAAGAGAGATAGAGGAGATAGAGATGGAAGGGTTTAAAGAAAAATTGTATGAAAAATGTAAAGAGCAAGGGTCAAAAGACAAAATAACAACTATATAACTTGAAAAACCGTATGTTTTGGGATTTTATGATGGTAAAACCATCAAAGGGGATTGATGGAGTGAGGTTTGTAAAATACATCCTCATAAAGTCAAGCAACTCTATAATGTATTGACTGCATGAACTAATCAACTCCAGATACACCCATCTACACAGGGGGCAAACGCATTTTATATAATATACTAAACCATGTTGGCACAAGTACGTATTATTTGTTTGCGCATTGAAAAACCGTACTACTGCATGTTTATGCTGTGTTGTACATTGCACATTTTGCATGTTGTGCACAAATAACGAAAAGGTTGCTTTAAACTAATAGCTTTCGCTAGGATTTATTTAACATATGGCATTAGTATGGTGGGAGGTAAACATAATGGGTTTATTTTCATGAATTAATATTCTTTTGTGTTTGTTTATTTTAGTACGGGATTGGGCCTGCATGAAAATGGCCTCTCATTGAAACCTGCATGTGGCTGGCCTAGTCGGTGTGGAGTGCGCATGTGCCAAATTGGGTTGCCTGCTCGCAGACTACAGAGTGTTCCCGATGATGCAATCCGTGTGAAGGCCATGTTGACCTGTGTCTTATTGTTTATGTGCCAAGATGTGACAGCAACTGTGGGAACAGCCATCACTATGTGCAATTTGAAGGTGAAGACGGATGTTGATATTAACAATGTAGCCGAATGTATAAATATGAATGCTAGTAGTATATGAATTGAATTTGTCTTAAATCCTTCCTTTGTTAGAACCGGTATAGGATGGATTTGTGGGGAGAACTGGATGAGGCGACCCTAGTATGATTTACGACAACCAATCACAGTCCGAGTTTTTACCGATACTGCAACATTGTAAGATAGTGTGCTGGAGAAAAGAGTATAATTGATATCCCAATATGGGTGTGGCAAGGCAGTATGGCGAAGAAGTGCGGTCCTGTATAGCAGAGCAGTCTGATGCGACAGATCAGAGAGAAGATCCAAGACAGAGAGAGCAGACCCGCACAGAGACAGAGAATCTTTAGGTACGAGAACGTCACAGGAGTGCTTGGGAGGAGACTGCGACCGAGGAGGTAGATTAAGTGGGAGATAAATTTAATTGTTAGTATAGTAAACTTTGCTGCATCTGTCCTGTTATCTTTGTCCTCTGAGCCTATCTCTGGGGACCTCTTGCCACAACCTCGGCCAAGGAAGTGGGTTTCCTGATCCTTTGGTGGGTATTACCCTCCTTAATTGCTTTAATTTGCAAGTATATTTCTGCAAGTTTTATGCTGTTCCTTCTCTTCCCCATTCCTGATGCGCGCTTTGATTTCGATGCAAATGATTCATTTTGATTACATTGCTTGATAATTTGTTCTCTTATATGCAATCTTGTGTATGCACTGATGATTAATTCAAGAGCATTTAATAATATAAAATCATTAACCGAAAAAGTGGCTTTGTGGTTATTTAGTTAAGTATTAAACTGTTTAGTTAATCATAGTCACCATCAACTCTTCAAATCTTCAACTAATGGTCCAAAGGAAGAAGAAGATTGATATTACAAATAGATAGAAGTATATACAAATGTTATTAATGTGAAGTGTAGTATTGTACTTAATAAAACTGATAAAATAAACCCCCCAAATCCAGCGCCTGTCCTCAGGGATCATTTATGGGTAATGTGTGATGGGCCCCGTTGTTTGGTAAAGCAATTTCTGTGTGATGAGATTTACCTTGGTCCCTGGTTTCAGAATTTAGGGGTTGCGCTGGATCAAAGGCAAGGATAAAGTGAACAAGTGATATGTGCATCATAATGTACTGTTCTTTAAATGAGTGTATTTTCAACCCTTTCCTGAATTGGCGTAAGGTTAGATTGGACCTGATGAATATGGGGATGTTGTTTCAGATCCTAGGTTTATAAATTGAAAAGGTCTCTCTCCAGTCGAATGGTGTCCTATCTGCGGGTGTGCTGACATCTGCCAGAAATGTTGAGCTTGCCAGGTAGATGCACAGTTGCGCAAGTCATGCTGGCAGATTGGATTGACAAGCTTTTGGTTCACGGAAGGGAAAACTCTTCATCTCTACCTGTCTTTGTGCTACATGTGGATGTGGCCCCATTCTGGCTAAAGATCTAGGATTCCATCTAAACCCTTTCACCACGGATTGGTGTTCATTCTAGTGATTTGCCCCTCATCCCCCACTCTGCTAGGAGGCTGGTGTCTCGCCAGCACTGAAAGACAGTTGGGGACAAGAGGGCCCCAGTGGTAGATGAAGGTCAGCCTATTGCTGACCTATCCAACCCTTGCGGCCCTAAGGATGTTGTTCATTTGGATTGCAATACACCCTGCCAAGTTTGGGGCTCTCCAGCAGAACCTCTCTGCATGTAACAACTACCAGGGGCAGGCATGGCCAGGCTCTCCACCGAGGCTGCATTGTGTGGCAGAGGTGTCAGCCACTCTCCTCACACATTAACTAACCCCTAAATTCACCTTGGGCACACACAGACACACCAGTCCATCTCCCACACACAGTGGCACTCACTAGACTCAAGCCACATACTGCAGGCAGCATCTACTGCCTGGCTGTAAGAGACCATGCGCTGTCGCAGCCAAGCTCAAACACGTGTTTTTGGGTCTCCCATCACACTCTCACGTGCACTACTCTGGATAAGGTCTCAATACTGTGCCCACAAAATTTTATATCTAATACATACACATATGCATACATACATTGCTTAGTTGCCTGCAATTCGTAACTAATTTTACACAGGGAATAGCATATTGGCACTTGATGACTCGTGAACACTCTTTTCTGATTAGTGCCAAAAAGCATGAAATGCCCATGTGAAGATTTCCTAAATTTACTGAGCAGCACTGGGTTTCACGAGGACTGGCTGGCAGGTATCCCTTCGTAGCTTTAATCGTATTAGACTGAGCAGATATAACACTACGCATACAATAATGTTTGGAGAGTCAACTGCTGTCCTGGCCTACAAAATGGCATTTAATTTACTGCTAACATTCAACAAGACAATGGGGGTTACCTTAAATGTAGAGTGAAGAACTAGGCAATGAAACTATAAAAGAATGAAAGAGAGTAAGATGATGTCTGTGCTGTGTGCGTTTACAAAGAGTCTTGAAATAACAACTATCTCAACTATCGCAATTAAACCCTAAGCTTCTAAACCCTTATTTACAATATTTTGCCATAGGGCAGCGACGCAGGCCTTCCTGCTACGCTGCCCTACGGCAAACAAAAAGGGCAGGAATGCGCCATATCTATCAGATACGCTGGATTCCTGTCCTCTTTACCAGCTCTGGCACTCATCTGTCTGCCTTGCACCAACACAGGCACCCTTGCACCATAGTGCAAGGGTGTCTACATTGTAGGGATACCTTCCTGCACAAAAACAATCAATGGGGGTGATTTCCTCTTTCTATGTGTTCTGCTGAATACAGCACACAGAGGGGAAAACAAGGAGAAATAAAGTTATTGCCTCATTCCATATCTACAAGGACATGAAAAGCCATGCATGGTGGCTTTACATGGCAATGTAGATATCGCTAAGCCCTGTACGCCACTGGAACATAACGAAAAGGGACGTTCCGACGGCGCACAGGGCTTCTAAATGAGCCCCTTAGTTGCTAGGTAGCTCACGCATCCAGAGTGGCTTCCTGAATAAATATGCATCATCGGGGCGACATTATTGTGTGCCTTGCACACGTTTTATAAATAAATGCCAAGGCACAGCCCATGTGTTCTAATGCTTTTTGTAGCTAAGATCCTCCCTAGAGCCTAGCGTGTTCTTCAAGAGTTGCACTCATTATCCGAAATAGCTTTGCAGGCATGTACTAATAGGCAGACACAAACAAATTCTTGCATCTACATGTAAACACAATGCAGGATATCCTTGGCCTTCCAGACTAAGGAGTTAAAATGTGTAAATTGCAATTGGACGAATTGCAGGACCAATGAGCAGGCCCACAGGGCTTAATCTGTGGTCTTTGGACCCTTGTGGGTCTACAAAGCCTACTCAGAAAGTCCGCAATTATTTAGAAAATTAAATATTATTACTAGATTAATAACATATATATGCATAAAAAAGCAAAATGGAAAATTCTAAATTTGAAACCTATCGGTAAAAAAAGAGCACCCACGAGGAACGATAAAGACCATGATATGCTACAGTGTGAATATTATTTCCTCTTTTTAAAATAAAATCAACTTTGGAAAAGCGCCAGACTTATCTTTACATTTTTAAATTTGTACATGCTATCATAAGGAAATGTGAGGTGGTGTTAATCCCTGGCACCTTGAGGGGTGCAGGGATTAACAGGGGGGCACCATAGGTGGCCCCTTGGGAATATAACTCTTTACATAGCGGATTTTACTCCGCGATGCATTCACAACGCGGTTGTTACAATGACCGCGTTGTCACAATGCACTGCCATTACTACGCAAGTGGTTACAACGACTTGCGCTAGATGGCGTGCTGGATTTAGGAATAGTATGATTTACTATTCCAACTCCAGTGTGTGCAACACTAGGGAAGGTGTTGGAATAGTGAATCCTACTATTCCTTAGTCAAGAGCGCCATCTAGCGCAAGTCGTTGTAACGACTTGCGTAGTAATGGCACTGCGTTGTAACAACGCGGTCGTTGTAACGACCGCGTTGTGTTTGCACGCGGTGTAAAATCCGCAATGTAAACGTTGTTTCCCCCCCTTGGCCACCAACCGGAGGCAGCAAAAGAAAGGGGGCCCTCCTAGGGACCCTCAAACATGCTTTCTGACAGGGTTTCCATATCAGAAAGGCCGGCATGGAAAACCTGCCAAAAACTGTGCATCGTAATCCGGACGGCGTAAACCGCCATCCAGTTGGATTACGGGCTGGTTCCGACTGGCCGACGGGCTCCTTGAGCCCGTCGAAAGCCAGCCGGAATGACTGGCGGCTTCAATTCCGACCGGCTAAATCATAATCAGACGGTCGATATTGAAACCGATGATGTCGGTCGTAGGCCTTACGACTAACATCGTAATAGGCCCCATGGTGTATGAAAATGATTTTCAGTGAACTATAGATGCATTAGAAAAAAATGAACAACAAAGACGTCATTTCTCAAAAATTGTTTATGGGTGCATGTTTTTAATCTGTGTATAATATGATACATGAAATATACACTTCATTGTTTTTTATTATTGCTTTTGACGTGAATAAATATGAATGATTTTGTATATAAGGTGACAGAGTCAGTCAGTTTTTAATTGAAATTATTCTGCTCAATGTATACAATCATTTAGTGCATTCCCATGCAGCCAAGGGTAGTACAATTGGGGTTTTACAGAAACAAATCTGCACAAACGGGAAATTCATTTGGTTTAAGTACACATGAACCTTACACAAAGCTGTCAAGGCTACTAAGGCTCTCTGGTTGGATTGGCCATGAACCATTATGTATCCCTACCAACAAAAGTTGTGCATGCATTAAAACCTGCGCAAGTATAGTGCTTATTATTGAAACATAAAAGTGCAGTCAGTCACCAGTCCAGAGTTCCTGTTTGCTGCTGACAACTGCTAGCCTTCTCCCATTATAACTATTGCACCTTTGCTGAGAAGTGCTGGTACTATCCCATTCAAAACAAAAAAGTACAGGAACTCAGTACCTGCCCATTTGAATCAGTGCAAGTATGTTTAAAAATATACATTCCTGCATATGCAGACACATCCAATAAATCACGCCTATACTCATAATGAAAGCTTAACTAAATACACAAGTTAGTCATAAACACAGCAGTGCATAATTTCAAGTAAACATACATTCATGTAATCAAAAACATCCCTAGATACATCTGTGCGCATGTAAACACATACATTTGCAAGCACGCTTCAACAACAAAAAAAGAGGTCCAACCAATTATACATATTTGTATCCATTTAAGAAAACCTCTGCTTATAGACGAGTAAATATATTCAAACAAGCACATATGGTTGGTCTCAACTTGAAGGCACTTTTGGGACTGCTACAGTTGTTTTTTAAATTTACTTTAGTTTTTCCCCTCCCCTTGTTCTGTTCCGTACAATCTTTGGGCTGCTGCCCAGCTCCCTGCCTTCTGTTTTCCTAAATCAATTTGTTGTTTTAATTAAGCTGCTTATTTAATTGTCATATTTTTGTAAGCTAGCAGGGACACTGCTTTCAGTTTTAATTCTGGAGTTGAGCTTATTTCCACGCCATCAAGATGCTCAGAAAAATCTTCAAATGGCTCCCATTGGACACCCGCAGGACAATCACGCACACACTCATCACTAGCAGACTAGACTACAGCAACGTCCTTTATGTAGGCACCGGCGCCACGCTCACCAACAGACTTCAAGTGGCTCAAAACTTCGCTGCAGGCTCACACTCACCCTCCCTTCATGATTACATGTCTCCAAACACCTGAAACATCCACGGCTCCCCGTTTAGAAAGGTGCCAACTTCAAACTCCTCTCCCTCACCTACAAATCACCCTGCAACTTAGGCTCTGCGTAGCTTATCCACTTCTATACCCCCAAAAAACACCTCAGATTGGCTGGAAGACTCCTGTCTCACATCACCTGCATGAGGCACACGAAAACAAAATAGGAGCCCACGCCTTCCCAGTCACCGACCCCAAGACCTGGAACGAACTGCCCGTCAGAGCTGCCAGCTTCCTCCTTGAATTCAAAAGTAAATTGATATTCTGGCTTTTCAGCTAGGCTCCTCTCAGACAGCGCAGCTCTCTCCTTCTAGGGATCTTGGACGCCTACCGGGGTGATTAGCAAGCTGTACAACTCCCCATAACACAACTAGGCCTGGGCGGTGAACTCCGCGGAGTTTTCTGCACTCCCTGCTCCGTGGAGTTCGTGGAGTGCAGAAAACTCTGCTGCGCATAGTGCAGTAGAGTTTTTTCCCTGCTCGCTCTCGCGAACGGTAAGTTGGTGAGCGCGAGCTGCAGCTCAGGTAGAATTTCTACCTGAGCGGCAGGAAGATCAGCACAAACGGCAGTTCCCACTGCACTCTGCCACTTGCGGAACTCCGCGAACTATGCCCAGGCTTGAACACAATACAGTACAACACAACATAACATATTTTTCTTACAATTTGTTCAGAGTGTGGTTGGATGTTGGTTACTCCAGTAACTGACCCAGCTCACCTCTGAGTGAAGACTCGATGTTGGAGCTACTTCCAGGCTTCTCTGCTCCTTCTCCTTACCACACTGGCCTTTATGTTCAAGTCTACCTATTCTACTACAGGGCCCTTTGATTGTTAAAAATTTTAAAAAAACAAAGGTATTCTTGCAAGCCCACTGCCAGTGCTGCTGAATGTCAGAATTGCTGAATACCAAGACTGCATATTCTCATGCCTCCTTCACCTCTCTACACTTCATGTCTTTTTAGCTCTCTTTCAAGTTTTTTCATCCCTCTTTTCTCCCTCTGTCATTCTTTTCCTATCTTTCTCCTTCTGTCTCACTTTTTTCGCTTTTACTCTGGGTCAACATCTGATGATAAAAAATAAGAGCTTGTTCCTGGATAAGGAATTCTGGTGCATTTTTACGCAACCACCAGCACAAATTAAGCACTGGATAAATGGTGTACTACTTGAATGTAATGACAATAAAGTTTAGCTCATTAGTGCCTGTTGGCATGAAAGCCCTAATTTGGGTGCATAGGACCCACCATGCCCTTCTTTCTGATTCCCTCACTACATGATCCTGGAGCCCTATTCAGAGGTTTTGCTGAAGTTAGGCTCTGTCTATCTCTACCTCTCTCACCACTATGCGAGCTCTACACTGTACCAAACTCCTCTCTGATCTTCTGGTGCCATGTATGTCTTCTTTTCCATCATAAGGCCTTACCAAAAGCTTAGGGGCACCTTCCCAATACTGTTTGGGGTAGGTGCAATAGCCTGGACTCTTCCTCTGGGAAATGACCTGTGAACTGTCGGACCTCCATGTACTCCATGGGGGCTCCAGTTCAGGAAATTAGGGTCACTAGCATTATGAATTGACTACAATTCTAATGCAAGGGATGTACGTCTTGGGGACAACAACTATTACTGTTGTTTTTCACTGAGGTGGGGGTTCATTTATCTTGTGACTAGTGTAGGAACTCTTGCACCAATAGAAGATTAGGTAGCTGTTGTACGATCCTGATTAATTGCCATAGATCCTTAGAGACTTAAAAGGCATAAAACATGTTGACCAATTATCGACTAATAACCACCAGACCAACTACCAACCAATAACCACCAAGTGAGAATACATGGAACATTATTTTCCTACACATTCTCGGATTTGTTTTTTATCTTAACATAGACTCCCGCAATGAATAAACAAGGGCAGTAGGGGGTCTATAGTTACTTTTAATTTTCATCACTCACCACCAATCATCTTAGGTAGCCTTTAGTGTCATTCAACATTGGAGGAATTCAAGTTGCACGCTTGCAACCCAGTAGGCGATAAAACAATCTCCAGCAAAGAGCCCCTAGAGGGGCCCGTTGTGCATTGCAGAGCCGGGCCAACGAGGAGCTTGGCTCGATGATAAAGCATGCCACCTTTGGGTGGGTGAGGGCTTGTGCTCCACATAACTAAGGCTTTCATTGACCTAGTTGGATCTAGATGCTTAGTGCACTATCTAGGATCCCTAGTGGAACAGTATACTCTATTAATATTGCTAATACTTGGGAGAGCGTATACTGGACCGGAACTTCTCTCAGTGCTCTTCATCTGAATAGCCCACTACTTCCACCACGCTTGGCAATTTATAAGTGATTTGTCAATTTTGCCTACGGTATTCTCTTTCTCCTTCCTCATACAGTGCTCCAACGCATCTATTGGGTGAACTGCCCCTTTAGTAAAACAAAACAATGAAATAAATACAAATAAAAATGTTTAACCACTGTCTTTTGGAAACAAACAAAAAAAATCAATCCCTCATCATTATGACATACCAAAACATTCCTCACCATCTCCCAGGTTTTGTTTTACTGCCTTCTGAGGCTAAGAATTGCATTTCTTGGTGGGTTTTGTGAGGCTATCTAACTCGCATATCTCTTTGTCCTCTACATATTTTACTTGAGTTTACTCTTTATCTAGCAACTTGATGGCCATCATTGGAGGTGGAAGAAGGAAAGGCTCAGATAACCTGTGGAGATGTGCCATTCTCACCAATTTCTTTGCTCCTTTTAGAGATTCTTTGGATTTTATTTTTGCCTTCTGGCAAGTTTGATCCCAAGGAACCTCATAATTCAAATCAGTACAAACCAAGATCATCCTTTTCTTGAAAGTGTTGAGGGGAGACTTCCAATTGATCTCCACTCATGCCTTGGCAGGTGAAATGCTGATACCTTTATGTTTATTATTTGGCTCTTCATTTCAGCCTGCTCTTTTTGCAGTGGTGCAGCTCCCAGTTGTCTTGTCAGCTGGCCAGATCATTAGAGGCCTGTATGGCCAGAGTGGAGCTCTTTTGGACTCCATAATCTTCAAGGCCATTTACACCTGACTGTGGAGCCACTTAACAGGAGCCTCTGCTGCAGCGAGTTAGGTGTCACCAATAAAACCCCTAAATGGTCTCAAATTCAAATCTTGTACGAGCAAACTGAGAGTCTATAAATCGAATAATCATTAATGGTGTCCTGTGGCGCTGTAAATTTCACACTTGATGTCTTTATTTTTGTCGTTTTCAGTTGTTGAGGTAACGGCGGTGACTACATAAGACGCCTCTAATTGCTAGAGGCTGTGAGTACATAGGGGTATTAATAGAATCATAAACAATGTCCTGATGAATCTGCAATCCCTTTATCTCAATCTTATCATGCAGTGTCATTTTAAGGATTATCGAGAAGCCGGGCACGACATATTTTGTACAATGACAGAAGTGACCATCCGAATGCAGACCCACATATTTGCACCAATGGGCACACACATGCAGATTCCCTGTGGAGACTGCAGATGTGAGGCGAACAGATACCATACCATGGCAGCAATGGGACACACAATCAACAATTAGCAACAAATGAGGGCTCCCGTAACATCAGCCTGGTCATGGAAGTGCCAACGGAATCATCAGCACAGATCCAACACACTTGTATAGCAATGTTGCACTGACAACACAGATGAGTCCTTCCCCACTGATGCCCAAACCTGCATGTTCACTGGAGATGGCCACACGGTCAGGGAAGTAGACGAATAGAACAATGGCAGGCACAACAGATGTGCAGGGGTGGAAGCCACAGATGTGAAGTTGCCAATCTAAGTAGGAAATCTCATTGCCAAATACTGAACACATGACACCCTCAGATGCTGCTATGGATGACATGGATACACCACAGGATAGGACACATAACCCCTGGACCACATGGGTTCCTGCACAGTAACACTTCATAATCATGAGACCAAATATCACCATCACTGCAGCAAGGGCATTGTTAGCATCATCAACATCATGTACATCAGAAGCAAAAGCACTAGAGAACAGAAAGTTGCTTTATTCAGCATATGTGGCATTAAAAGTAGAAGTCCGGTAGAACATAAACAAAGGCCAATGGCCAGTCCATCAACAAAGTCACAAGTGGGTGACAGTGGCAGATGCCACCCTACACATGCCTGCACAAAACCAGGGACAATCCACTAGGAGGGGCAACCGGGGGGGTAGGCCAGGCACCGCAGGGACAGGATCAGGGCTCACCAGGAGGAAGCAGGGAAGGGGTGGTGGGTGCTGGAGAGCCACTGACAACTGCAGTGGAGGTGTCTGACATGGTGTGTGCCGGCACAACTGGGGGGCATGGCTCAGATGTTGTGGGTGCCGGCACGACTGCAGTGGACCCCGCAGATGGAGTGGACAGGTCCGCCACTGCAGTGCCCAAGTCAGACAGGGTGGTAGTGGACTCCACTGCAGTGCCTACCACCAGGGGAGGAGAATGGGGAACAGGCAAGGTGGGCTGGACAGAGGGGGAGGACACCCTCACCACATCAGTGGCACAGACAAGCGCAGCGGGGGTGTGGTGCCGGGAGAGCAAGTGGCAGGGGGAGAAGGCCGGAGCCTCTTGGGGATGGTATATCTGTGGGTGGGGGAACCTGGGGCAGGGTGTGGCGGGGGCACCTGTGGGGTGGGGGCCTGAGGGATGGAGGAAGGTGACCTGGTGCTTGAGCTGCAGGGCGGCGGCGGGGTCTTGCTCTTACCACTCCGGGGGGACTTGCGGGTGGGGGCCTCAGTCTGTCTGTGCCTGGGGGAGGGTGTCCGGGGGCGAGGGGCACTCTGGTCCGTGTGGGGGGGCTTCCTCTTCCCCCTGGATGCTGGGGCAGCTGGATCGGAGGGGAAGAGGCCGAGGTCACTGAGGAAGAGGCGCTGGGTCTTTGGAGTTGCAGGTGAGGCAAGGGAGGGTGCTTTGGAGGGAGAGGCAACTGAGGACTGTGCAGTTCCCGTGGATGCGTGTGTGTGTACCAGGGCCCCATCCCCTGTGAGTCTGGTTTCAGTCCCCTGACTGTGCGTGCGTGTGCGTTTAGTTTGTGGCGTGTGTGTCTGTGTGCTGGATGTGTGTGTGCTGGTGTGTGCCTGTGCCGGTGTGTGTGTGCTTGGGACGGGCAAGGTGCTGGGGAGTGTGGATGGAGCAGAGGCAGGAGGGGTGAGGGACTGTCTGAGGAGGGACACTGCTGCCGTCAGGGAGGAGTCCATGGACCTGTTGCCCCTCTGTAGGTCAGACATGCCCGATGAGATGCCCTCCATGAACGACACCAGCTGAGTCAACAGTGCGGTGTGCGCATGGAGGACACTCAGCATGGCTGTCTGCCCTACATGGAGCTGGCGAAGGAGGTACACAGACTCCTCACTCAGGGCAGCAGGGGACACAGGGGCAGGGGGTGCGGTGCCTGGGCCAAAGGAGACACGCTCCCGAACATGGGAGCCTCCACGGACCTTGGGAATGGGAGCCGATGGGAGGGCGGTGGTGGTGCTGGTGGTGGCGGGGACAGCAACACTAGCTGGGGTGTGGTGGCTGCTGACACCCGCCTCCACAAGGGAGTCATCCTCCGAGTTGCTCTGGTCCTCAGCTGAGGTGGATGGTGCTGAGGATTCCTCGGTGTGGCTCCCCTCGCCCTCCGTGCCACTGGGTCCCTCCGACCACTCCTCGGCTGCTGACCCAGTCTGGCTCTCTGGCTCCTCCTGGTCCGTGGAGCTATCCCCTTCCGTGGCCGTGGATGTATCTGCAAACAATGGGGAAACAGACAGACATCAGTCACCTGCACCAAACGCACACACCACTGTGAGCACAGCACATCACAGAGCAAGCCCTGGCATCATTAGTTGTACATTGCTAAAAGTGCCCTAACTGAACAGGAGAAGCCAATTGTCAGTCTGATGCCAAGCATGGCACTCACATCCCACATGGCCTTGCACCCATCTGTCTGGTGTCTGTTGGATTGCAACACCCCAGTGTGGACACATGCACCAAGTACACAGTAGTTGGACAGTGCAGAGGACACGGTGTGGACACATCACAGCTCTTGCCACTGAGTGAGTACAGGTTTCCGGATGAAAGGGATGCCCAGAGTCAAATAGGAAATGCATGTGATGCATACCATGATGCACCCATGTCCTGATAGCCAGCGTCACTATGGGGTGCATGTAGCACATGTCACTCCCCTGCAGGACCACAAATAAGTTGACACATGCCATGGCAGAGGCATGACTGCTAAGTCATACATCACTGTCTCAGTGATGTATGACTTGGCAGCCAGACAACAACACTATGCACTGTGTCACAATAGTAGGTCATGGGGAATGCAAGTCCTGGAGCTGCACAAGTGCACATGTACATCCCCCACACAACACATCATCTCAAACCTCATCTGTCCAGGTCACACCTATTGGACATATGGGAGACCTGTGACACTACCCTCTGAACCTGAGCCCCTCACAATTTGCTGTGAATGGGGAACAGCTGCCTGAACATCACATTAGCATACCCCAGTTTGCACGGGCAGCTGATCAAACACCTATGTGACACACAAGTATCGTCTCCTATGGTCACATCTCCAGGGGCATGCTGAGCCCCTACCAAGAAACACCCCAGCAGTCCTGGCAACTAATCCACAGCACACTGACACAGAGGCAGACACCGGAGGGGTCAAATCACTGTGCACAATGTGTCAGCTGATACACGGGAGTGGGAGTACAGAGTGCATTGCATGGCCTGGAGTAGGCATGACTGTCCTGCTCCACATGAATGAGGGATGTGCCCTGGACAGTGGATAGCTGGCTATGTATGTGTGACACACGTAATCTGCACACTCCTGGGGCCCAAACATTGTTCCCACCCGCTGCATGGGCATGTGCCACATACCCCAGGCACATGTGGTGGCTCAGCTCAGCAAGTGGACCGCATATCAAAGCAACACGCAGATCACATGTCCAAACCCAGGCGTTGTGTGAACAATGGACCCACCCATGATGCCCACAACAGAGTTAGGGAAACAGATGCTGTCCCCCACCTTTAGTGAAGCAAACTGCAAGGACACAGTCCCAAGTGACACAATTCCCTGACTGTAAGGGCCACACCTGGGTATCAGATGAGCAGTGGGCAGTGCACAATAGAGGGACATGGCTCCTGGACAACATGACTGCTGCACTGTGGCAGTTGAACCAGGCCAGAGGAGGGCACAAAGCATGTAATACAGAGTTCACAGTGCAGTCTTTGACTCACCCCCTCCTTGCTGCTGTCTGGCCTTCAGCTGCCCATCCAGGTCTGGAAAGACCACCGCCAGGATCTGGAGCATGTGGGGGGTCAGGGTCCGTGTTCCGCCCCTCCTGCGAGGAGGCGACAGCTTCAGCTGGACCCGTGCAATCCTCCGGGTCCAACCCCGAAGGTCCTGCCACCTCTTCTGGCAGTTGCGGATCCGGCGCTTGTAGACCCCCACGGACCGGACAGCCCGGACGATGTCCTTCCAGATTTCCTGCTTCCGATGGGCATTAACCTGTCAGGATGACAAAGTGAAAAGGCCATTACCACACATGCAACATATCCGTGCATGACACAGTTGTATATACATGTCTCAATCACAGGGGCACATGATGTACACAGGCAGTGCAAAGCTGACCATGGACAGTTTGCCAGACGTCACTACATGGTATCATTGCATGGGAAGTAAAACCATGTTCAAATGCACTGTCACTGCACCATACCTGTCCAGTGCAAGTCACTACACACTATGGGGGGTGACAACTACTCAGTGAGCCTGCTAGCCAGTGGCGTGCAGACTCTCAGCCTTGCTAGTCACACAAAATGCACATTCAGAAAGGCAGTGCACAGAACACTCACCTGCTCCCCTGGTGTCCCATACAGCTTGCTGTACTGTGGAAGTAGGCTGTCCAGCAGGGCCTGGTTCTCTTCAAGGCTGAAGGCTGGGGCTCTCTCCACAGTACGTGCCATTGCAGGGTCCAGAGGGGCAGAGACAGCAGCAGTGCAGTGGCAGATGTCGTCCTGGAGCATGTAGTGCAGGCAAGTGGGCTCTCAGGGGAACAGCCAGCAATATATATGTGCTGGAGAGGCAGATACTGTCCCTTGTGTCCAAAGTGATAGGTCCAAGTCGTTTGCATCTTCTGAATCTGGCCAATCCATGGAATAGCAGCACCAAAACACGCCCACAGCATCCTTCAAATCTTCAACTTCATGACATACATGATTTTGCAACATTGTTGTGGGTGACCAACTGATTTTCCAGCAACCGACTCGTTCGAAATTCGAAAACGCGTCCGTTGCCAGGCAAGCCCATTGTCAATGGGTGCGCACCGATCGGTCCATTGCGGTACAACGCGCACAGGGGTACAACGCGTACCCGCACACATTGAAAGCAATGGGCCGGCCGGAGGCACCGATCGGTCCATTGCTGTTCAACGCGCACAGGGGTACAACGCGTACCCGCACACATTGAAAGCAATGGGCCGGCCGGAGGCACCGATCGGTCCATTGCTGTTCAACGCGCACAGGGGTACAACGCGTACCCACACACATTGAAAGCAATGGGCCGGCCGGAGGCACCGATCGGTCCATTGCAGTTCAACGCGCACAGGGGTACAACGCGTACCCGCACACATTGAAAGCAATGGGCCGGCCGGAGGCACCGATCGGTCCATTGCAGTTCAACGCGCACAGGGGTACAACGCGTACCCGCACACATTGAAAGCAATGGGCCGGCCGGAGGCACCGATCGGTCCATTGCTGTTCAACGCATCACTGTACATGTGACTGGCATATGTCAGCATGCCTGTCTCAGATGGACATATGCCAGCCACAGATAGCTCCCAGGAAGTGAGGGGCACACCTACATCACGACAGCCTGTCCAAACTTTATCATAAGGCATGTAAGGCTGCATTTCCTATTGTGTGTATGTTGGTGTACATGTTGTCCTGTGGGTGTCACCTGTGGGCAGCCACCCCCAGGCTGTGCACGTGTTCATGGGGACAGGATCCTGGGTGTTACGTGTACGTGACCACTGTGATGTGCAACTGTTCATATCTGTGCATGTGCCATGGTCACATTTCACAGTGGTGTATGTGTATGTCATGTCACATACCCCGTGAGTCCCATGTGGGACGGTATGTTTGAGCCAGGGTGTCCCAGTGGCACAATAGTGATGGTCCTCCACAGTCTTTGTGCATGTGGTGTTTACAATGTCTCTGATTTCATGTGCACAATGGGAGACAGTCTCCACATCCACGTTGTGTGTGCATGGACTCTGATGTTGTGCGTGTGTGTCACAGACGTCCATGTCTGTCCTGCCGTGGCAAGTGGGGCCACTACCTGTGGGGGTCATGGTTGTTTTGCTGTGGTGTATACATGATACTCCATGTAATGCCAGTGTCCATGTGGCATTACAGGGTCCCTGGGAATGTACCTGTCGTTGAGCTGTGGTGCCTGGGGCACATCTGTCCTCACATGTCCCTGTGGGGGGTTATTGTGACACGGCAGCAGGAGATGGGAACTGTGACACGGCCTCATGATATCCAATGGGCCAACCTGGGACTAATTGATGCCACCTGTTGGACCGTGTTGACAGATGTTGGCCATGTATGTACCATACATGTCCTTCCGGTACTGCACACTTCATGTAGTTGTGCCTCATAATGATGTATGTTGGGATCTTGAGTGTGTTCAATGCCGCATATGTGGGGTGACTGACAATCTTGCTTACTTCTCCTCTGCACTGCAGGGCTCCTGCTGTACATCGGCCATTCCCAGACCTGGCAACGATGGTGGAACGGGACAGCATCCGACGGTACCGCTTCACCAGGCAGCTGATTGAGGATTTGGCAGTGCAGTTGTCCCCACATTTGCAGCCTGGCCGGCCGTATCCTACAGCGCTGACCCCCAAGGTGAAGGTGATGGCAGCCTTACACTTCTTTGCCACTGGTACCTTCCAACATACTGTAGCGACTGCTGGTGGGATGTCACAGACCATGTTCAGCCGTGTGCTCCGCGATGTTTTGACTTTTATGCCCTGGGGAGGATGCCGCATGTCATTGGCTCCATTGATGGGACACATGTGGCTTTGGTACCACCACAGGCCCAGGAGCAGGCCTACAGGAACCGCAAGCACTACCACTCGGTCAATGCACTGGTGGTGTGTCTTGCAGACATGACCATCACACACGTGTGTGCCCGTTTCCCTGGTTCAGCACACGATGCCTTTGTGATGAGGAGTAGTCGCATCCCCAGGATGATGGCACAGATGCAGAACCAGCGTGCCTGGCTTGTCGGTGTGTACTGACTTTGTGCCATTGTGTGTGATCTGATCTGTGGTATTCCGCCCACTTTTCCAAGTCAGCTAATGTGCACTTGTCTGTCCGTAGGTGACTCGGGATACCCCAACATGCCGTGGTTGCTGACACCCCTCAGGAACCCTGTGACACCTGCCCAGATGCGCTACAATGAGGCACATGGTCGGACCAGGAGAGTGATTGAGCGGACCGTTGGTCTCCTGAAGAGCCGCTTCCGCTGCCTGGACAAGACCGGAGGGTCCCTCCCATATGCCCCTGCGAAAGTGTGCAAGATTATCATCGTCTGCTGCATGCTCCACAACCTGGCAGTGCGGAAGGAGTTGCCTCTCATCCAGGATGACAATGACCAACATCCGCCACCTGTGGAGGATCCTGGCATGGACCACAATGCCAGTGACGATGATGATGATGATGGTGATGGTGATGTCCGCACACAGCTCATCACCAACTTCTTTAGCTGAATGTGAGTATCCTGAGGTGTCATGTCAATGATGTGAGTTGGCATGATGTGTGGGTGGTGCTCTGGTGCTGTTGGAGTGTGTCCATGGGCCACTTGACTGGATGTGTGTTGCGATGTGTGGTGACAGGTGGGCTGTACTCCCCAACAGTGTTGACATGCTAACTTGGTTCTGGGTGGGTATCTTGTAACATGTATTGTGCATGTGTTTTGCTGTTCTGTCCTGTACTCCATTGCTTTTGACTGTGTGTCATTTCTGTCCTTCACAGGGTACTTTCAGATTCGTTTGGTCAACTGTGTCCACCGACGACGTGATTGCACATCCAGGCTGGTAGCTGTTGTGTCCCTACAGGTGATGTGCGCCACACCCATGGACTTCCTTCCGTCTACAGTTGTTGACTGTGTGCCCGCTGCCAGGTGGGGTTACCTTGCATCTGTAGTGGTTACGGCATGTTGCAACTGTGTAATAAACCTGTGCTTCACTTTCTGATGTGCGTTGTCTGTGGTCACACATTTGACTGCCATTTGCTTACTGCACCTGTGGGCTACTTGACTACAACTGGGAATGGGTGTGGTGTCTGTGCATTGCACCGTCTTCCCTGGCAACATCAGTGTAGGCAATGAGTCAGATGGCCTAGGTGTGTATGTGTCGTGTAGCCCTGGTGGTGTGTCTCCCTCATGTGTGTCACGTTTCCTGTACTCACATGCCTGTGTTGTCCTTGCTGTTGCAGTTCGCATACACAGTGTAATTTTGCAGTACATCATCCCCATAACAGCACCCACGTTGGAATCACGACAGAGGCAAGTATGGTGTATTAGTGTGTTTATTGTGATACATTTGTGTTAATAGTGCATAGGATGGGTTGTGCTGTACATGAATCTTGAAATCCCAAGTTCCTAGGTGAATTGAAAGTCCGGGTAGACAGGATCCCCAGTATCGGGGCCACAGTTGTCAGACACATTGGTCCAACTTGTACTCCCCATGTAATGTGTGGGAGTAGTGTTGCCGTCAACAGGGTGAACAGTCTGTGCACAAAGGCGAACATCCAGAACAAGTTCAGGCTTCCTGGGAGTTGCGCTTGGCCATTGGCCTCTCACTTTTCCCTCCTCGGACGACCCCTCTTCTTGGGGGGGGGCCCTCAAGTGCAGGCTGCTGCGGTGCAGGGGACTCTCCGCCAGAGTCCTCCTCCCTCCCTGTGGCAGTTGCAGTTTGTTCGGCACCAGATGTTGTTGGCACACAGGGAGGTGTGGACTGGTTGCTGTTCATCTGGCGGAGGCATTGTAAAATGTCCCTGTGCACCGCCGTCATCTCATGCAGTGCATCCCACTTGGACTCCACGCGGGACATGTGTGAGTCCACACGGGACATGTGTGACTCCACGTGGGACATGTGGGAGTCCAAGCGGGCATGATGGGCAGCCTGCTGCTGTTTAATGTCTCTGAGGAGCCCCACTACCTGGCTGAGCTCTCCGGTGCTGGACTGGTACGCATCAGCTATGCGTACCAGTTGTGGGTCATCATGCACACCAGCAACGTCTGCAAGCAGCGACCTCTGTCTCCCACCCCTCCCACCACCCCTGCTGACATGTGCAGTGTGTGCAGTGGCACGCACAGATAACCCTGGTCCACCTTGGGGGTTGGTGGTGGTGGTGTCCATGGCCCCAGGTTGGTCCAGGGTCACTGTGCTGGTGTTGCTCCTTATTCTGTCCATGTCGGCAGGGATGGTATTCGTGGTGACAGTCGTTGTAGGGGTGGGTGCAGGGGGTGCAGCTGGTGGTCCTGCTGGTGCTGCATGTTGACTTGCACCGGATGTGCCAGGTTGTTCTTCATCGTCCAAGGAGGACAGAGGCTGTACGACGCCAGTGAGCTCAGCATCCTCTTGAGCCTGGGACTGGGACTCCTCAGCGTCTGCTGCTGTGTCCCCATCATCATTTGTTTTTGGGAGACACAAACAATGTATGTCATGTTTCTGCAGGCATCAATGTTTGACACACATTACAGTTGTGACTGTGCCTCTGGGTGCGGGCCTATACATTGCATTGTCCTGAGTCGTCACAGTCAGGGGTTGATATTGGTGTGGCACATTGTCCTGCATTATTTGGGCATTTCTATGTATTTTCTGGGGTGTGAACATGGTCTGCATTGGTTGTGTTTGGTTGACAGCCGGCCCTCCTTCCCACCCACCCAGCCAGTCAGTTATCCCACCATGGAACGTGCTTGCGTTGCAGGGAGTGTAAGTTGTCTCTCAGGATGTCAGTCAGTGGTGTCCTGCTGTTTGTTGGTGCACATTTGCCAGCAGGGCCTTGTGCTCCCCACAGCAGTAGCCAGTGTCAGCCATCTTGTGAGTCCTTCTCCACTCCCTGTGATGTGAGCATGGTTCAGGGTGGTGTTGATGGGACAGTTGTGGGGGTGAGCTATGTCTGTGACTACGACTCCCATCATGCCATTGCCTCCTCCCCCTTCCCAGCATGCCCATGCTTCCTTCCTTTTGACTCTGCTTCCCTGTGGGGTGGGCTGGCTGTGCTGACAGGATGGCTGGGAGTGTTGTCCTGGCAGTTGTTTGGCTGGAAGTCCCAAGAGTGTCCCTGTGCTTCACACAACATAACCCAGGGTGGTGGTTCTTTGTGGGATCTTGTGTTAGGATGGGGGCATTGCATTCTACCAGGTGGGTTCTGTGGAGTTTGTGTTGGGGGGGTGTGAGGGGAGGTGCTTGTGACTATGGTCAGTGCTGCAAGTCCCCCTTCCCACCCAGCTAGCCAGATATCCCACCATGGAACGTGCTTGCATTGCAGGGAGTGTAAGTTGTCTCTCAGGATGTCAGTCAGTGGTGTCCTGCTGTTTATTGGTGCACATTTGCCAGCAGGGCCTTGTGCTCCCCACAGCAGTAGCCAGTGTCAGCCATCTTGTGAGTCCTTCTCCACTCCCTGTGATGTGAGCATGGTTCAGGGTGGTGTTGATGGGACAGTTGTGGGGGTGAGCTATGTCTGTGACTACGACTCCCATCATGCCATTGCCTCCTCCCCCTTCCCAGCATGCCCATGCTTCCTTCCTTTTGACTCTGCCTCCCTGTGGGGTGGGCTGGCTGTGCTGACAGGATGGCTGGGAGTGTTGTCCTGGCAGTTGTTTGGCTGGAAGTCCCAAGAGTGTCCCTGTGCTTCACACAACATAACCCAGGGTGGTGGTTCTTTGTGGGATCTTGTGTTAGGATGGGGGGCATTGCATTCTACCAGGTGGGTTCTGTGGAGTTTGTGTTGGGGGGGTGTGAGGGGAGGTGCTTGTGACTATGGTCAGTGCTGCAAGTCCCCCTTCCCACCCAGCTAGCCAGATATCCCACCATGGAACGTGCTTGCATTGCAGGGAGTGTAAGTTGTCTCTCAGGATGTCAGTCAGTGGTGTCCTGCTGTTTATTGGTGCACATTTGCCAGCAGGGCCTTGTGCTCCCCACAGCAGTAGCCAGTGTCAGCCATCTTGTGAGTCCTTCTCCACTCCCTGTGATGTGAGCATGGTTCAGGGTGGTGTTGATGGGACAGTTGTGGGGGTGAGCTATGTCTGTGACTACGACTCCCATCATGCCATTGCCTCCTCCCCCTTCCCAGCATGCCCATGCTTCCTTCCTTTTGACTCTGCTTCCCTGTGGGGTGGGGTGGCTGTGCTGACAGGATGGCTGGGAGTGTTGTCCTGGCAGTTGTTTGGCTGGAAGTCCCAAGAGTGTCCCTGTGCTTCACACAACATAACCCAGGGTGGTGGTTCTTTGTGGGATCTTGTGTTAGGATGGGGGGCATTGCATTCTACCAGGTGGGTTCTGTGGAGTTTGTGTTGGGGGGGTGTGAGGGGAGGTGCTTGTGACTATGGTCAGTGCTGCAAGTCCCCCTTCCCACCCAGCTAGCCAGATATCCCACCATGGAACGTGCTTGCATTGCAGGGAGTGTAAGTTGTCTCTCAGGATGTCAGTCAGTGGTGTCCTGCTGTTTGTTGGTGCACAGTTGCCAGCAGGGCCTTGTGCTCCCCACAGCAGTAGCCAGTGTCAGCCATCTTGTGAGTCCTTCTCCACTCCCTGTGATGTGAGCATGGTTCATGGTGGTGTTGATGGGACAGTTGTGGGGGGGCAATATGTGTGACTGCGACTCCCATGATGCTATGGGCTTCACTGACTTGGCCAGCATACACAGAATTCCTTCCTTTGAGTGGCCTTCACTGTGTGTTGGTGTTGTTGTGGTGGCTACATGTCTGGATGTGTTTGTTAGTTCTATTTGTGCCACTGCCTAGCTGTAGTTGTGGTTGTGTTTGTACATGTGTTGGCACAGTTGGATGTGACTTTTTTGATGGCATGTGTTGTGTTTATCTGACTAACATACACATTTTGGGATGATTCTGTTCTGGTTGCTGTGTAATTGCTAAGAGTGCATGGTTTGACTCTCCCCTTGACAGTGATGTGTGTGTTTTGTGGCAGAATATTGTGTACATTTGTTGTGTACTCACCAGGCTCTGGGATGTCCTCTAGTCCATATACGCTCACTGGCGGAAGGATGGCCCGCACCTTCTCCTCCCAGGGCCTGAGGTATATTGGCTTGGCAGGAGGGCCACTGCCGGTGTATTGGCTGTTGATGTAGTCTTTCTTCAGCATGTCCCGTACCCTCCTGCGCACGTCATACCACCTGTTCTGGATGTCGGTCTTTGTGCGCCGACATGGTGATTGGGCGTTCACCCTGTTGATGATCCTCTCCCACATCTTGGTTTTCTGCGACATGGGGGTCTGTTGGACCAGTGTGCCAAACAGCTGTGGCTCCACCCTGAGGATCTCGTCTACCATGACTTCCAATTCACTATCTAGGAACTTGGGATTCTTCTTGGGGGGCATGGTGATGGGTGGTGATGGTGGGTGATGTGTGTGTTGGTGTGCAGGTGAGGGTGTGTGAGTGTGTGTTTTGCTGGGTGTATGTGAGGTAGGTATTTGTTGGTGTGCTGATGGTGTGTGGCTTGTGTGAGGGATGAGCTGTGGGTGTGTGGTTGCTTTCTCTTGGGTGCTGGCAGTGGAATGGCATTTGCAAAGGCTCATGGTAGTGATTTGTGTCCTTTCTATAGGTGGAGTTGTGGGTGTGTCTTTGTTCTCTGTCCCCACCCCCCAGTATTTATTGGCTTGGTAATTGCTTGTTTGGCCTTATTTTGGGTGATTTTTCCTTTGTGCTGTTTGTGTATGTTGGAAACGTTCTTGTGACCGAGTCGGACCCTGCATTGGTCTCGTACGGTGTTCTCCGTTTCGTTCACGCTGTGTTTGTGCAGCTTTCTATGCTGCGTACGCGTCGGTCGCGGTGTTTTGTGTTGCTTCGGCTCGGTTTTGTATGCGTGTCGGTCGTACGGCTTGTCCTCCGTCCGACTCGGTCGTGGTTTTCGCGCCTTGCATCGTACTTTGCGGTTTGGAGTTCGCGTGTACGTTTCGGTTGGATTTGTTCCGGGTGCGTGTCGGTCGGTTGGATTCGCGTGTTTTTCCGGCCGGATTGCTGCTTTCCGTGCGGCTCGGTCGGTCGACTTTGTTTCCGTACGTGTCGGTCGGATTTTTCGCGCCTTGCATCGTACTTGGCGTGTCATGCGCCACGGGTACGTGTCAATCGGTATTTTTTCCGGATCCGAGTCGGTCGGTGCTTTTTCCGGCCCGAATCGGAATCGACCCCTTTATCTTTTGAATGTGTATGATTCTCCTTTATTTAAGAGCTGAATGCCTATTGCAATTACATGTGTTCACTACTTCTCTGGGGCAGTTTTGTTCAGATCTTACTTAGCTGTTTGTTGGAGTCCCATGGTACAGAACCTGAGAAGGAGTTGGATGTGGGTGGTAGACAAAATTATGTTAAGCTGTAAGAACTGATCATACAGCCTGGAGAGACCTGGAAAAAGTCACAGGAAGTAGAGTAGCCCTAGATTTAGTGAGCTACTAACTGGTTAAAAGTTTGGGTGAATAGAATCGAGGGTGACATTAGATAAATGTTGTAAAGGGTCCATCAAGTGTATGATGCTGCAATACATCTCACAATCTCAGCTGACATAATCAAGCAAAGAAACGTTCTGCAATGCTTACTTTTGGTAACAGAGATGTAGTACTGGGTAAAAAGAATTGTTATTTTGTATAAACTAGATGGCCTCTTAAATTTGCTTCTAGTTGAGCATATTTTCCTATCTGCATCAGTAACTTGCTGACTTACAGAGTCCCACACTGATGGCTGTGGTGATGTGGTACCTGAATATCAATTTGGAAATTACATTTGTACAAAAATATTGTGAGAAAAATATTGGGACTGACAAAATGTTTTGGGCCTTATTTAGAGTTTGGCAGCCAGGTTTCTCTATCAACACACTATATTACACATGCTATAGACTATAATGCACTTCGAATATTGGTGAGCGAAATATCTAACACTTTTATAACGAAGTGTTCTGTCTGCCAAACTATATATAAGGCCCATATTAGGTAAGATAAGTATAATGTTTTGCTGTGTTTTTTATCAATAACAAAGTTTAAAATATTGTTTTCTAAAATATTGTATTAAATAGATTTAGCAATAATATTGTATTTTTAGTGTTCATTAGTCAATTTTATTAATCTATAAAGTCATGTAATATTTGTTTTTTTTATATGTAATTGTATTCATATATATAACAGTAATTGCTTAGTAAACTACTTTGGGGTCTTGGGTGGTTAATGTTTTATTTATCACAACATTTTAAAATGAAATTAGTATTTTTAAATGATCAATTTAATTAATTTTAATCCATTTATTATTTGTAAGTGTTTATTAAAATTGAGGGTACTTTTTTGAGGTGTACACTTTGAAATCATTTTATATATTGCTGTATATTTGGCTTACTAAGGTTTGGGGGTGAATACTGTTTTAAAATGTATTTTGAAGGGGTTTTATTTATGTTCTATTCATTATTTTGGTGGAGTGATATTTTTTAGTTTTAAGTACTTCCATGGGCTGTAGATTATTTTTGTATGCATAGTGTTTTCTGAAGAAAAAAATGAAATGTACTTTTTAAAATTAGGATGTGTATTTATTTTAATAATGATTAAAACAATATTATATAAAAACTTGAGTACATGCTGAGGGTCATGTATTTTGGTGTGCCTAATTTAAAATAAGTTATGGCTTACTGTGTTTTGGTAAATGGTGGTGACTCATTTGTAACTATTGACTTTGATGTTAACTTTATTGTAAAAAATAAGGTTAGAATTTTACTGAGGGTAATCTTAATGTATTTCAAAATTATCAAAGATAATTTTAAATTCATATGTTTTACATTAATTATAAATATTTGAGTTTGGTGTAATTGTTGGAGTTATTTATCTTTATTTTCGATTAACTGAGGAGTTCTGCTTCAATTGGAAATTGTAGTATCTTTTAACCTCATATTTTAAATAAGTACAAACATGAATTTAGAATAGTATATTTTCCACTACACTATTTCTCCAATGTTTGTTGAAGTGGTGTTGGATTAGTAAATCCAACCCCACCACATTGTGCACTTGATTGAATGTTCCAAATTATATGTATACCCCCCCTCAGTACCAATTATATGCTTTCCCCAATGTTTGTTAAATTTGAGTCAGAAAAGTAAATCTAACACCTCGAAATTTAGCAAATTCATGAATGTTTCTTGTACTGGAGTTAGAATAGTAAATCTAACCTTTGAGTAGTATATTTCATGCTTCCTTCCAAATATACTTTTTCCCCAATGTTTGTCAGATGGCAGTTAGAAAAGTAATGTAACCATGTAACCCCTTTAAATTATGAACTTTCTTCAATGTTTGTAGGTAGAGTAGTGTAACTGCAACAATCTCTTCTTGTACCCCTCAAAATTAAATAATTTACCTAATGATTCTTTGGTTATAGTATTCATCTTCAGTATAATTGTTTTAATACAATTATTCATTTAATATATATATATATGTAAGTTAGGTTTTAGATTTCATTTGTATTTTATATTGAGAGAAAAAAAAAAATATATATATATATATATATATATATCCACCACAGTTTCTTCGTTTACAGAGCCCCAGACCTTGACAGGGCGGCTTCGTCGAGCAGGAACGAAGAATCCTGCTTTTTAATCCACACAATATTTCTAAACAGAAATACGACGACTCCGATGAAAAAGGCAACTTCAACCACTTTATTTCAAACTTCAGAGACAGGCAGGCAGTCCACCATAAACACTTTGCCCATAATCCATTACGCATTTCAGCTTTCTCTCAAGCCTTGGTCACAGGTAGGCATTTCATCAAAGCAGGAGTCACATGCTTATTTAGCATAGGTCAGACTACCGGATTGGTTGTAGTCCACCAATTACTGTGTCCGTTTCTGATGAGCACATTTTCAAAATTGAAAGTTATTCTTTAAACTGCATTCTTTTTAAATCGTTTTTCATGTTTTAATAAACTGCAGTCTATAATCTTTTACTCATGTGAGAAAAAAAATGTGCTAAAAATAAATCAGTGCCATGGACTTGCCTCATGCAGTTTCACTCTCCGAGTGCATGCTTGAATGCTATTAACAACAGCCAGCAGAATGGAATATTCTGCAAGCATCCCTCCTCCTTCTGAAATTTCTTCTGGGTGCAATCCCGTGTTCTTTTGTAAAGGGTGGCAGGCGGGTCAGGCTCCTCTCCATAAATCCACCACAGTTTCTTCGTTTACAGAGCCCCAGACCCTGACAGGGCGGCTTTTTAATCCACACAATATTTCTAAACAGAAATACGACGACTCCGATGAAAAACGATTTAAAAAGAATGCAGTTTAAAGAATAACTTTCAATTTTGAAAATGTGCTCATCAGAAACGGACACAGTAATTAGTGGACTACAACCAATCCGGTAGTCTGACCTATGCTAAATAAACATGTGACTCCTGCTTTGATGAAATGCCTACCTGTGACCAAGGCTTGAGAGAAAGCTGAAACGCGTAAGGATTATGGGCAAAGTGTTTATGGGGGACTGCCTGCCTGTCTCTGAAGTTTGAAATAAAGTGCTTGAAGTTGCCTTTTTCATCGGAGTCGTCGTATTTCTGTTTAGAAATATTGTGTGGATTAAAAAGCAGGATTCTTCGTTCCTGCTCGACGAAGCCGCCCTGTCTGGGTCTGGGGCTCTGTAAACGAAGAAACTGTGGTTGATTTATGGAGAGGAGCCTGACCCGCCTGCCACCCTTTACAAAAGAACACGGGATTGCACCCAGAAGAAATTTCAGAAGGAGGTGGGCAAGGGATGCTTGCAGAATATTCCATTCTGCTGGCTGGTGTTAATAGCATTCAAGCACGCACTTGGAGAGTGAAACTGCACGAGGCAAGTCCATGGCACTGATTTATTTTTAGCACATTTTTTTTCTCACATGTTATGTTATGTTAATTTGGTATTTATAAAGCGCACGGCTACTCCCAGGAGTGTCCCGGCGCTGAGCAAAAACCACATAACAACCGCAGAAAAGAGCACCTAAGGCGGAACCAGCAAAACAGATTAAAGTTGGAAAAGCCATGTCTTGAGCTTTTTTTCCTGAAGGTGAGCAGGTCCTGAACCTGTCTGAGGGCCGAGGGAAGGCTGTTCCATAGGCGGGAGGTGACCACTTGGAAAGATCGACCTCCGACCCGAGCAAGTGAAACTTTAGGAACAGGAATCAGGAGTTGAGGACCTCAGAGTACGTTGGGGAATGTAATGGGGAAATCTTTGTCTAAGGTAAGGGGCTCCAATCTGATTAAAAGCCTTAAAAACCAAAATCAAAGCTTTAAAATTGATTCTTTTTGGAACAGGAAGCCAATGCAGGGATGACAAAAGGCCTGCCAGGAAGATGGCCCTAGCAGCCGTATTTTGAATCACCTGCAAGCGAGCAATTAAGTAACTGGGAAGTCCCAAGTACAAAGAGTTGGCATAATCCAGTCTCGAGATTACCAAAGCTTGGACAATGGTTTTTCTGTGAGGGACAGAAAGCAGGGGAAGAAAATTCCTCGCCATTCTTAAGATCCTGAAGCAAGTCCCGGCTACAGATTGGATCTGGGACTTCATAGAGAGCGTGGCATCCAGTCTGACTCCGAGGTTCTTAACCATGGTCACGGACGAACTGGGGGGGGGGGTCAAATCCTGCGGCCACCAGTTGTGCCATACCTCACATGGGCGAGGGCCGAAAAAGATAATCTCAGACTTATCAGGATTACATTTCATTTGATTATCTTTCAGCCACGAGAAAACTTCTGAGAGACATGAGTTTATTGCATGACCATCAAACTCAGCACCCTTCTCACAAGTGAACAACAGCGGAGTATCGTCTGCATGAGTAAAAGATTATAGACTGCAGTTTATTAAAACATGAAAAACGATTTAAAAAGAATGCAGTTTAAAGAATAACTTTCAATTTTGAAAATGTGCTCATCAGAAACAGACACAGTAATTGGTGGACTACAACCAATCTGGTAGTCTGACCTATGCTAAATAAGCATGTGACTCCTGCTTTGATGAAATGCCTACCTGTGACCAAGGCTTGAGAGAAAGCTGAAACGCGTAAGGATTATGGGCAAAGTGTTTATGGTGGACGGCCTGCCTGTCTCTGAAGTTTGAAATAAAGTGCTTGAAGTTGCCTTTTTCATCGGAGTCGTTGTATTTCTGTTTAGAAATATTGTGTGGATATATATATATATATATATATATATATATATATATATATGTGTCATACACTGCATCCGCTCACATCATAGGGATATGACAGCTCTCCAGGGTGAGTTTTGAATAATTTATTGGCCCGAGTGAAAACTTGTCAACACATTTCCATTGCTCAAGGCAATCTTGTTCACGATGAAGTGCGCCATCTCGTGTGCAATTTAATTACAATAAAGTGCATAATAAACATAAAAAATATCCTACCGTTACGGGGAAAGTTACGAATGCAAGCCAATTCAGGGAAAGTACAATTCGTACATTAATTATACATATTCACAATTGCAATTGCTTTAATAAAACCAATCTTGTACATTCTCTTGAAAAATGGGACAGATTGTATATTGTAATCATCAGTGTTAAGCAGATATAAATCTCAATTCGTAATTTACAGTGTAGTACCCTATCTAACTCTCATTGCTCATTGGAGCAGATCAAGACCTAGCTTGATATCCATAAAAAGTAGTTTGGCAATAGTCAAGCTATAGCCTCTAATGCCGATAGGTTACAAAAGGACCATTTGAATACCATTGTCCTCAAAAAAGGCTGTGCTTTGCAGATCTATTTAAGGCAAGTGCCTAGTTAGCCATTCCATACTTTTCCCTATTCCACCATATTAAAGTGCTCTGTGCTTAAATTAAAAAGTAAAAAATAATGCATTATAATTCATTATGATATTCGAATCAAGGCCACTTTGGAACAGAAATGATAATGATTCAAATAACAGCATGAGGGGCAGGGGAAAAGATACTATAATTCATAGGGTTTATACAATGAGGATGTAAAACATTCACAATGTATTATTGCCTAAACAAACTATGCCTGGCTACTGGATCATTGCAGCACAATGCAGAGAGCTATAATGTCTTGAATGTTATCACAAACCCTTTCTATAAATGCATTACATGTATAGTAATCAATCACTTATTAGAGGACGCAGGTATACAGTTCTTCATCGATATTAAAATCTATTGGTTCTTTACTATCTGTCTCCTAAATAAACCATGTCTCCAATCTCCGTAATTCCTTTTCCCTATTGCCTCCTCTTTTTCTCTTGGGGATTTGTGCTAATCTGCTAAATCTTAAAGTTGAGGGATTACTTTGATGATGTTTTTTGAAGTGTCATGCTATGGGATAACTCCGATCATTGTTTCTAATAGCTCTGATGTATTGCAATATTCTTTTATGCGCAGGCAGAATGGTTCTTCCTACATATGTTCTCTTACACGGACAGATGAGAATGTACTGATTTACATGTTAGATTGCCTCTTACTTTGATTTTTGAAGGGTCTCTCTAATGTTGACAGGTTCTCTCCATGTTTACAGGCTTTGCATTTGGATCATCTCTTGAAACCCTCCTGTTTTGCTAGCCATGTGTTTGGTTTAGTGTCTGTATTGAATTCACTTCTAACTAGGTAAACCCTTATAGATTTAGTTTTCTGTAGCTAATCATGGGACGCATTGGTATCTGATTACCTATGATAGGGTCTTCCTTTAAAAGGTGCCAATGCTTCTGTAAGGCCTGCCTTATTTTACCATGCTCCTTGTTATATATAACTCCAAACCTATGTGGTTGGTTAGTGACTCTCTTTTTTAGGTTTGAACGGAAAGGTAGAATAGAGCCACTTCCCTGTGTATTTCGCGTGTTCTCTACGAGGCAGCATTCAATATGGTGTCTGAGTAACGACGTCGTTTAAACTGGTTAAACATGCCCCTCTCTGTTTGCTCATATCCTGCTTGTGTGATGCATGTTCGTTTCGCTCTATAAAATTCTCCAAAAGGAATACTTCTAATCAGTGGGGCAGGATGATAACTGTCCGCATGGAGTATAGTATTACCTGCAGTGGGTTTCCTAAAGATTGAGGTTTCCAACACTCCTGCTCTTGCTTGTATATTGACATCTAGCTTGTATATTTACATCTTAGCTGTAAATCTGAGGTTGAAGTAATTCTTGTTAAGATCTCTCACAAATTGCTCAGCTTCCCCCTCTGTGCCTTGCCACAGCACAAAGAGGTCATCAATGTATCTCAACCACAGTATTGTGTGTCTTGACTAATGTTCCATGTTACAGTCTCCGAGCACCTGCTCCTCCGACCAGCCCATATGCAAATTAGCATAACTGGGGGCGAAGCAGGTGCCCATAGCCATCCCTCTTTGTTGCTGGTAAAGCTGACTTCCAAACATGAATATGTTCTTCGTCAGGCACCATTCAATCATTTCCAAAAGCATAGTACTATGCATTGCAAAGCCAAATGGTCTCATCCGTAGGAAATGTTGCACTTCCCTAAGACCATCCTGATGGTATATACTGGTATACAGTGTGCAAACATCTAAAGTTATAAGTTACATATTTGACTCCCATTTGATGTCATAAATGTGTTTAAGAAAATCTTATGTGTCCTTTATATACGATGGAATAGTCATGACCATAGGGTTTAAAAAATAGTCAATGTACTTGGACACATTCTCGAACAGACCATTTTGAGCTGCAATAATTGGTCTTCCTGGAGGCTTCACAATGTCTTTCCGAACCTTAGGTCTCATATAAAATATAGGGATAATAGGAAAATCTTGTTTCACAAAATTATATTCGTCCCAACTCAACAATTCTGAATCCTTCCAAAATTTCAATATATGGATAAATTCTTCTTTCACTGATATATAATCATTCATTGTTACAGGAATGTAGCAATCTCTGTCATTCAGTTGGGACATTGCTTCATTGTGATTTAGATTGCAGTCCCATAAAACAACATTGCCTCCTTTATCTGATGGCTTGATTATAATATCTTTCATATCCTTGAATTTTGTAATCGTTTGAAAGACGTTTCTGTCTCTCTGATTGAAATAATCTCAGCCATGTTTTGTGGTCAGATTGATATGGCGTAGTTCTCTAATTAGATTTTCATAAAATATGTCCAGATTATTTTTTGCCATGTTTGGAATGTATTTAGATTTAGGTCGGAAGGGAGTAATCCCTCCACCTTCTGTAATACTGGCCAAAGTCAATCACGAAGAACCTTTTGTAGTTTCAGCATCAATATTGGTTCGACCTTCCTCCTGTAGGATCAAAAGATCCTTCAAAGTGTCTAAATCAGCTACCATGAGTTCATTCAATGGATTCTTTGGCTTCACGGGAATGCCATTCTCCTCTGATACAATGCTTGAAATAGCTGGTTCACATGTTTTTTACACCTTAGTCAGTTTTATTTTTTTGACGAATTTATAAAGATCAATTCTCATCTCGGAATAGTTGAAATCATTCTTATGGCAATATGATAGCCCTTTTCCCAAAGTTTCAATATCCGTTTCAGTGAGTGGGGCAGGACTAAGATTTATCACAGTGTTCGCTCCAGGGCTTATGTCGTTTTTTTCTTCTGATTCTGTGTATTTTGCACAGTTGTTTCTTCTTGCATTCCTTCTTCGGCCCTGGCAACCTCTCCTTTGTTTCCTCCTCCTCTGGGCCTTCCTCACCCCCTTGTTGCTCTGAAATGTTTGCGTTGATCTTCCTGTAAAAAACGAAGTTCATCCGAAACCGTGATCCGGTTATTTGCTCCTTCTTTCTTATGTAAATCTTCAGTTTCTATTTCTGATCCTGTGTTCGAACTCACATCACTATAGGATTGTTCCTGATAAGATTTATTGGTATCCTGGATTTTCTGCCTTCTCAGGTTTTCAAAACGTTTGGCAAATGTGTATATCTGTCCTCTTTCGTAATCCAAACGGTCACAGAGGAATTTGGTTGTCTTTCTCTCTTTAATTCTCAGTTCATATTTTACCAAGCGTTCCTTCAATTCACCTTTGAACTTGTTTACTTTGTATTGATTTACTTCGTTGTCCAGAATATTATTTAGATCTTAAATCTTATGGAGTACATCCTCCCTTTCTATTTCCGCTTACTTAATGAGCAATCGTATCATACCCATTGAATTTAGCACATTGTGTTCTGCCCAATCTCTGAGAAGGTCTGGATGAGGATTTTCATATGTGGGTGTTATCATAATACGCAGGCCTCTTGGTACATGTCCCACCTGGACATATTGCTTCAGGGATGCACTCTCCTTCCAGCGCAAGATCTCTCTTTTTTACGTTTTTCAAATAAATTGAAATTCTTTCCCAAATCATTCGTAATAGACACCACACTGCTCCCTGCAGCTGTTCCCTTGGCTGATTTAATTTCCGTAAATAGCTATAATGCTTCCTGTTCTCCAACAGCACATTTCTCTTCACTCATAATCACGTGCAACATTTCACACAGTTCAGTGCTGTTCCCGTCCGTAGCACATATCTGCGCTTTCTACTGGAATGCGCTGACCCCGACTCCTGCTTTTGCAAGCCTGCCACTTACCCGGAAGAGAAGATTCCAAGCGTCGGGCATCCTCCTACTCATGAGTCTCGTATCCGCTCTCTCCGCTCTTTAGGCAGCTTGCTGCGAACTCGCACAGGGCACGCCTGACTTCCAAACAACAATGTGACTGCTGGCGTGCTTCCTAACTGTCGGTGGTGCCGTCCTGTTGCAACTTGCCACCAAGTTTTTCAAAATGTCATACCCTGCATCCGCTCACATCATAGGGTTATGACGGCACTCCGGAGTGAGGTTTGAATAATTTATTGGCACGAGTGAAAACTTGTCAACACGTTTCGATTGCTCAAGGCAATCTTGTTCGCAATGAAGTGTGCCATCTAGTGTGCAATTTAAATACAATAAAGTGCATAATAAACATAAAAAACATCCTACAGTTACGGGGAAAGTTATGAATGCAACCCAATTCAGGGAAAGTATAATTCATACATTAATTATACATATTCACAATTGCAATTGTTTAATAAAACCAATCTTATACACTCTCTCAAAAAATGGGACAGATTGTATATTCTAATCATCAGTGCTAAGCAGATATAAATCTCAATTCGTAATTTACCGTGTAGTACCCTATCTACCTCTCATTGCTCATTGGAGCAGATCAAGACCTAGCTTGATATCCATAAAAAGTAGTTTGGCAATAGTCAAGCTATAGCCTCTAATTTTAATAGTTCACAAAAGGACAATTTGAATACCATTGTCCTCAATAAAGTTGTGCTTTGCAGATGTATTTAAGGCAAGTTCCTATTTAGCCATTCCATACTTTTCCCTATTCCACCATATTAAAGTGCTCTGTGCTCAAATTAAAAAGTAGCATAATGCCTTATAATTCATTATGATATTCGAATCAAGGCCACTTTGGAACAGAAATGATAATAGTTCAAATAACAGCATGAGGGGAATAGGGGAAAGATACTATAATTAATAAGGTTTATACAAAGAGGATGTAAAACATTCACACTGTATTATTGCCTAAACAAACTATGCCTGGCTACTGGATTATTGCAGCACAAGGCAGAGAGCTATAATGTCTTGAATGTTATCCGAACCCTTTCTATAAATGCATTACATGTATAGTAATCAATCACTTATTAGAGGAGGCAGGTATACAGTTCTTCATCGATATTAAAACCTATTGGGTCTTTCCTATCTGTCTCCAAAATAAACCATGTCTCCAATTTCTGTAATTCCTTTTCCCTATTGCCTCCTCTTTTTCTTGGGGATTTGTGCTAAGCAGCTAAATCTTAAAGTTGAGGGATTACTTTGATGGTGTGTTTTGAAGTGTTATGCTATGGGATAACTCCGATCATTGTTTCTAATAGCTCTGATGTGTTGCAATATTCTTTTATGTGTAGGCAGAATGGTACTTCCTACATATGTTCTCTTACATGGACAAGTGAGAATGTACACTACAAAGTCCGATTTACATGTTAGATTGCCTCTCACTTTTATTTTATTTTTGAAGGGTGTCTCTGAAGTTGAAGGTTCTCTCCATTTTTACAGGCTTTGCATTTGGTACATCTCCTGAAACCCTCCTGTTTTGCTAGTCATATTTTTGGCTTAGTGTCTGTAATGAATTCACTATATATATATATATATGTATATATATATATATATATATCACCGCCCGTATTCATTAAATCCCAAAGGGACCAGGCTCAGACACCGCAAATCTCCAATAGTTTGATTTTGTTTATTTATTGCATGTCTGCCATAACGTGTTTCGGTCACCCTTGTGACCTTGCTCACATAACGCATGGCGCGTCATGCACATCTTTAAATAAAGCCACGTGTCAAATACATAAATACAAGATTGCCTTCGGGATTCTTTCACCGCGACATTATCAAAAAGTTTTTTAAATCACATTTCATTTTGTCAACAGCATTACGGTAAAAGAGACCCATTTTCATGATTGATGTTCAAATCCATATAATTTGAAACCTTGTAATTTTGAAATACATTTTTCCAATTACAACTGTTCAGAACCGTTTATGTCCACACATATCCATTCTGGAAAGGGGTTTATTGGTAGGGGTAAGTATGTTAATGTTAAAAGGATTTATAGAGCGCATGGCTACCAAAAGGCTTCCCAGCGCTGAGCAATGGACTAATGGAATGACAGCGGGAGAGCAGACAATTAGTTGACCTCGGTAAACAACCATGTTTTCAGTTTTTTTCTGAATGTTACCTCTGAGGATGTGAATCTAATCTCCCGCGGGAGTGAGTTCCACAACTTAGGCGCCAGGTGGGAAAAAGCTCTTCCCCCCCCCAAATCTGGCCCTTTTTATTCTGGTGGTTTTTAGCAGGCGCTCAGAGCCTGACCTCAAACATCTGTTGGGAAGATGTAGGCACACCAGATTCCTAATCGTGCTGGGCCCTTTGTTGTTTATAGCTCTGTGGGTTAGACAAAGCGCTTTAAACCTAATTCTCACTTCGATCGGAAGCCAGTGTAAGTTTCTGCGGTGAACCGAAGCTGATTCTTTCATGGGGATTTGACACAGGAGTCTGACTGCTGCATTCTGGACTACCTGTAACTTCCTGATAACCTATTTAGGTGAGCCTAAGAAGAGCAAGTTCCCGTAGTCCAGTCGTGAGGTGACCAAGGATGTATGACCATTTTCCTTAGCTGTGCAGGGATAAGCACAAGGATCTTGCGGAGCATTCTTAATAGCCCAAAGCACGTGCCTGCCACCTTCCCTGCTTGGGTCTCCATGGTCAGCTCCTGATCCAACCAAAAGCCAAGATTCTTAATGGCCGTATTGGGGGCTGGGGCCGTCCTTAAACAGCAGGGAGAGCTTACTTGGGGCCCACATATCCCTACATTACCAAGAACCATCCTTTCGGTCTTGTACCCGTTTAATTTCAGACAGCTCCCTGTCATCCATTTAACTACTTGTTCCAGACAAGGGGCCAACTGACCTGACTCCCCATTGGTCCTGGAGTCCAATGACACCACCAACTGGGTGTCGTCAGCATCGGTAGTAACGGAGATACCATATTCCTGTACTATATCAGCTAACGGCTGCATATAAATATTAAACAATGTGGGGCTTAATGACGAGCCCTGTGGTAAGCCGCATGTCAGAGGCTTTCTGTCCGACAAGAAGTTGGCCTCCTTGACTTGAAAGGACCTCTCTTCCAGGAAGGATTTTAGCCATTCCAATGCTTTGCCCTGGATGCCTGTTTCACTTAGTCTATGTGCCAGCAATTCATATACCACCGTATCGAATGCTGCACTTAGATCTAGTAGAAGAGAAGTATTGCAGCAGATCCCCCTGATCAAGAGCCATCTTTATTTCTTCAGTTACCTCTAGTAGAGCCGATTTTGTACTATGCTGTGGGTGGAATCCCATCTGTGTGGGGTGTAACCGGAGATGATCTTCCAGGAATTGTGACAGAGTTTTGTTAACATGCTTCTTCAAGATTTTACTATTAAATGGGAGCAATGATAAGAATGGAAATTCTCTGGTAAAGCTACATCCAAATTCCGTTTCTTTAGCAGCGGTTTGACTATTGCTTGCCTCCATGCAGTAGGGACTCTACCTGTCCGAAGGGAAAGATTTAGCATATCAACTATTGAAGGCAGGAGGACCTCCATGGCCTTTGCAAGGATGTGCGGAGGCACCGGATTTGAAGGGGAGCTTGATCTGATCTCTTTGATAATCATTTGAACCGTGTCGGTGTCCAGATCTGGGAAGAAGGATAGGACAGGAGTTACAGCCTCCTGCTGACCTGTTTTTGGAATGGCAAGGTCGTTCAAAATTGATTTCCCCTGTAGGGAGCTGTAGATATCTGCAACCTTTTTATGAAAAAAAGTGGCTAGCGCATTACATTTCTCTTTTGAGGCTTGGTGGTAAGGGGTGTCTTGATTGATCGTGGTTAAGGATTTTACCACTCTAAACAACTTTTGAGGAATTGTGCACCTGTAAGATCTTTTTCTCGAAGAACTCTGCTTGAGCCTCTTTAATTTTCATATGGTAGCTTCTAATTGCTTGTCTATATTTCTCTTTAAGTTGGGGGTCAAATGTCTTTCTCCAGTCCCTTTCCAATTTTTTGCAACCTTTCTTCAGCAATACTAGCTGATCATTGAACCACGGGGACTTTTTGGCCCGGTTAGTTGGATTAGAATTCGTAAAGGGAACGGCTTCCTCCAATGCCCGGAGGACCCACCCTTCCCAGTTAGCATAGACTTCGTCAATGTTTCTGCCAGCATTAAAGCCTGAACATTGCAAAGCTTCCTTTTTTTTTCAAATTTTTATTGCATACTTTACAATCAAACACAGCTTTCAGCCTACAACCCTGGGGCCGGCAGCACATCTTCATGAACAAGAATACACAGCTGTTAAGTCAACAACCCCAGGGGGGCAGGCAGCGATCTTGAACCAGCAACTCTGTAGATCAGCATGCTTACGAGAAACTAAGATAGCTACCCAATAAAGAAAAAACAAACCATACTCAGCTTGCGTCGCTAAAGTGTCAATCCTTGTACATTAAACTGTGGAAGGTCAGTGATGCATCAGTGTACGGTGGAAGGCACATCTTATCCAAAATGTGTTAGCATAACCCGCAGCCCCTGTATGCAAACCCCACGGCAACCCTATCGGGGTAAGAGGGGAGGGTAGGGGGGGTAGTCAAAGTGCTCTACTGCATGACTTATCTTCCGCAGGGACCACCACCCACCCTAGGCTAGACAGACGCAGTGCCCACTTAGTCCACGGGCGACTCAGCACTCGTGTCCTCTGCTCTGGAGATTAGAAAAGTCTTGTAAAGTCCCCAGAAGTTCTTGGGTCTACTCCTGGGAGGAAGGAGCTCGCTGAAAGTCTCCGTTTGTGTGCTACAATAAAACATATCGTGCGTCCATTGTGCTATGGTAGGCAAGGGGCCCGTCAACCAACACATTGCAACTCGCCGTTTAGCTATGAGAAGCCCCATGTCCACCAATCTACATATTGACTTAGGCAGCGGTTTAGAGTACCCCAACAGAGCCAAAAGCGGGTCCGGAGTCAATACAGTCTCTACAATGTCCCCCAACTCCCGAAAGATAGACTCCCAGAATTTGCGCACCCCTGGACAGTGCCATGCAAGGTGGATAAAATCCGCCGGTTGTGCTCTGCATCGCTCACAAGCCGAGGTGTCCCTTAACCCATATCTTTGTAAGCGCTCTGGGGTGTAGTAAACTCTGTTTACAAACTTAAAATGTATTAATCTGTGTCTGCCATGCAAGGAAACACGTTGAGTGCCGGTGCAACAATAGGTCCATGTGGAGTCATCAATAGTACTCTGCAAATCACGTTGCCAGGCTAACCGAGCCTTGGTGAACTGGTGCGCTCTATGGGACATTGCTAATTTATATATATTCGTAACCTTTTTGAGGCGACTTAGCTTTAATTACATACGACAATTCCAGAACTTCGGGAGGTTCCAAAAGTTCTGGTCCTAATATGTCACCCAACGCCCTCCGCACCCTATGGAATTGGAACCGTTGCAACAAATTACTAGGGACCGCTGGATCCGCCACCGCCTCCCAGGTTTTCGCTGTGCCATCAGTAAACAAGTCTCCTACTGTCAATATCTTTAAGGAATGCAGCGCACGGACCACCCCTCTGTCTCTGCACGGGGCCAACCAGTGTGCACATTCAATGGGCATGGACGGGGCATATAACACCCCTGCCTGTAATTGCAACAAGTTATGCCATGCATGGAGGGTTGAGTTGACCAAGTCCTTCGATCCACAGGTTCAAAAAGTGTAGCTGGAAGGGGCTCCGCAAAAAGTTTTTCCATACGGAGAAACGGAATATCAGGAGGGCCATGTATCCAATAGTATGCTAAAGCTCCCTGCGCTGCTCTATAATACAAGTTTAAATCGGGCGCCCTCAGACTCCCCCAAGTGATATGGTAGTGTCAGTGTCTGCCAACTCACCCTAGCTTGCTTGCCAGCCCAGGCCAATTTAATTAATAATGTGTTGACTCTCTGAAAGAAAGAGCGGGGCAAAACCAAGGGTATAGTAGTAAAAAGGAACAAGAAACGCGGCAGGACAACCATTTTCATGATTGATATTCTCCCGAGTAAGGACAGTGGCAATCTGATCCAGGTTTCAACATCATCCTCAAGTCTGCTAACTGCGGAGCCATAGTTTTCCCTGAATACGATGTCCGAGTCCGTATGAATGCGAATTCCAAGATATTTAATCGCTTCGGCGGACCACTGCAATGGATAGTCCGGCTCAAAGGGGAGCGTGAGTGGGGTAAGGGGGAAAATTATGGATTTAGACCAATTGACAAGGAGGCCTGAGAGGGCACCGAAGTGTACCACTTCCCGTAGTACTGAGGAGAGGTTGTCCTCTGGCTCATGGACATATAATAAAGTGTCATCAGCGTAGGTAGATACAATAATCCTATAAGTTGGGCAATCTGATCCAGGTTTCAACATCATCCTCAAGTCTGCTAACTGCGGAGCCATAGTTTTCCCTGAATACGATGTCCGAGTCCGTATGAATGCGAATTCCAAGATATTTAATCGCTTCGGCGGACCACTGCAATGGATAGTCTGGCTCAAAGGGGAGCGTGAGTGGGGTAAGGGGGAAAATTATGGATTTAGACCAATTGACAAGGAGGCCTGAGAGGGCACCGAAGTGTACCACTTCCCGTAGTACTGAGGAGAGGTTGTCCTCTGGCTCATGGACATATAATAAAGTGTCATCAGCGTAGGTAGATACAATAATCCTATAAGTTGGGTAACAGACACCCTTGTGGCCGTGATATTCCCTTAAAGCGCACGCAAGGGGCTCCGCCACTAAGGCATATAAGATCGGGGACAGCGGACAACCCTGCCTCGTCCCTCTGCAAATCATAATGGCTTTGGTCACTAAGTCGCCTATTTTAATATGTGCCATGGGGGAGTTATATAATACCCCAATCAGTTGCAGGAAGACAGGGCCCAGTCCCATCCTGGTTAATACAAGTCGCATGAAAGGCCATTCTACAGAATCGAAGGCCTTTTCCATGTCGAGGAAAACCGCAACCGCCCTAGAGTCTGGATTAGTACAAACACCGTGCGAAGATTATAGGTGAGGTTCCTGTGTGGAATAAACCCTGCCTGCTCCGGGGCCACCAATACTGGCGCCAGAGGTGCAAGCCGATTGGGAAGTATCTTAGCGAACAACTTGGCGTCGACATTAAGCAGAGACAGAGGGCGGTATGAGCCACACTCGTCTAATGGCTTATCCGGCTTAGGGATGGCGACAATCATCGCCTCTCTCATTGTCGGCAGCATCGTACCTGACGTGCACATATTGTCAAAGAGTGTAGAAAGATGTGGGAGCAATAAATCAATAAAACTTTTGTAGAAGCCGACAGTGAGGCCATCTGATCCCGGAGCGCTCACAGCCTTCATACTAGTAAGGGCCGAGATAATCTCATCCTTGTCAATCGGTCGCATGAAAAATTCACGATGGGAGTTAAAGAAAAGGCAGTTGAATATGCACTAGATAGTGAAGTATTTCTTCCTCAGATCCAGACGAGCGTGCCGAATATAATTCCGAGTAAAATTGTCTGAACCTTTCAGCTATATCCACCTCTTCCGTTAAGATCTCACCATCGGCCGCCTTAAGTTCTGAGACCCGCGTTCTACCTAGTTTGGCCTTCAGTATTCGTGCTAAGACAGAACCCGGCCTATCCCCTTCGCCGTACATGCGAGCCGTGGCGTATTTACCTAAATGTTTAACTTCACTGTCCGCTGCATCCTGATACTCCCCCAGAAGTTCTCTGATTTCGCGCATAATCTCTTCATCATTACACTCCAACTGGCGTCTTTCAAGGGTAATCAGTTTGCGTTCAAGATCCGCCAATCTCTGTCGGATAGAGCGCAGAACACCCGAGTGTTTTGCTATGGCCACTCCCCAGATATAGACCTCCCAGATCACCTGAAAGCTATCCACGGAACCTACATTCGTCGTAAAGAAAGTGTCAATGGCTTCATCCATATCTGCCCTAAAAACAGGATCTAATAAGGAGTAGGGCGGGAACCGCCAGGTGAACGGCGGAACAGCCTTCCCCGGCATGCTCAGCACCAACAACAAGGGAGAATGATCCGATAATGTACGAGGTAGTATCTGACATTCCCGGACGCCGCACAGAAACTGGGAAGATATCAACCAATAATCTATACAAGTGTGTAGATTGTGATATGCTGAGAAATGCGTGAAGCCCCCCCTCTCCGGGTACCTTGATCTCAAGACATCGCACAGATCCATACCCAACAGTACACTCTCAAGAGCCCTGGCAGCAGCCGAAGGACGCCTCACCGGTCCCCCCCAATCTGTCTAACTCCGGGTTCCAGACAAGATTAAAGTCCCCCCCCCATAGAAAGCGCGACTCCGGGTACCTATGGAGAGCACCGGCAAGGTTAACATAAAATTCCGAACAGTCGTAATTGGGGCCATAAACATTTACCACAATGAAGTCAGCTCCTTTCCCTTGACACCTGGAGAGTGCAAACTGGCCCTCGCTATCTGAATCCAATTGTACCATTGTAATAGCCGACCTAGGGTTACCCACGTCAGTACCCTTCTAGCATGCATCGTGAAGCCTGATGCGTTAATGTTGCCTAGTAGACCTCTACTTTGTAGCAAGGGGCTGGACAAGGGAAGATGCCTTTCCTGTAGCAGGGCTACATCAATATTATGCCTGTGTAGATAATGCAGCACCCTGCGCAACTTCCGGTGATCGTTAAGCCCTCGCACGTTCCACGTAAGGGTTCGCAATGTGCCTAGGGTCTCTAAAATGTGAGTATCACCGTGCACAGCCACCTTGTGAGATGTAGCGCATTGTGTAACCCGACCTACACCACAGAGAACTAGTATCTACATCTTGTACGTTGAGGCGCAAAGCTTCGTAGAACTTTAAAAACAACAATTTCCCCTTCAACAGTCTACCCCCCACCCACAGCAAACCTCCCCAACTTTGTCGTGATGCATCCCTCCCAACCCACACCCACCCCACTCCACCCACCAAAAAACCCCAACTCTGAACTCCCTAGTGTGCTTCACTCGGGGGCAGATGTTGCTCGGTATGCAATATGCAACTGTAAAAACACTGTAAACAGTTCACCCCCTCGCATCGTCATAAAAAGAGTGTACAGGCTCTCAGACCTATTAATTGCAGACCATAATGTACAAACTGTTCAAGCCTGGCTTTAGATCCCCTCTCTTGAAGTCACATAATATTGCAAATCAACCTTCACAACTAAAGGAAAAGACAATCCCCTACATTGCCAAATCCATGCACTCCCGCTCCCTCCCCCAGCACAACCCAACACTGAGTAACGTCCAACCCCATGGGTCCACTGACCGTTCCATGAGGCGTTTGAGTTAGCATTCCAGAGTTACACCTTCCCACGCCAGGTGTAGCAATAGACCCCACCCCCTAGCCATCATCATCGTGAGCAGACATGTACTTGCCCACATGACCCCATCACACATGTCGGAAAACCATACTTATCGTCCATTTGCCGGCAGCTCTCTCAGTCCTGATCGTCGAGTGTGCCCCCTGTCGCCTCAGGCACTAGTTGTTGCTCCGGGCCAGGGCGCCGCTCCTTTGTCCAGCCTTTTAGGGCCTTTTGTAAGGCTTGAGGGTCCGTAAAAATATGAGAGCGTCCCCGTCTATTGACCCGGAGTTTCGCAGGATACAGCATAGCGTAGTCAATGCCTAAGTCACAGAGTTGCTTTTTCATGGGAACAAACTGGCGCTGAGCCTCCTGCACCCGGATAGTGAAATCTGGGAACAAAGATATTTCAGAGCCTTCATATTGTAACAAGCGTTCCAAATCTTCCGTTTTGTCTTGGAGAACTCGCAGAACTTTCCCCAGTTGTTTATGCTCTGTGTCTAATGTAGTGTGCGCTTCTTCCACCTCCGTTATACGCCGCTCAGACATGTCTAATCGTTCCGCATGTTTGTCTATGCGCTCCGCCATTCTATCCATGAGGTAAGAAAGGGCATCCATCTTGGTACCCAGTGAGTTGATCCCGCTTTGCAAGTTCTTTTCCATAGCCACCAGCATCGCGCGGAGATCCGGACTGGGGTCCTCCGGCGTGGATCTGCCCTGAATCCGCTCCGCCCCCTCTGTTATAGCATCGTGCGACTTCGACCGTTTCTGTTCGAAAGAGAGTTTGGGCTGAGCTCTATCCACCTTACCCATGTCGTCGTGCAGTGGGGACTCACCGAGTCAGGGACCACAGCGTAGCAGGCCCGGGACCACTCAGACCAGGCACCGGCGGCAGCAAAAGGGGGGCCCCCCCCAATACCAACAGGTCACAGCACAGACAGGCAAGATCCAGGGCCGGTCTCCCCACCAAGTGATGCAGAGGACGTGAGCCCCGCCGTTAACGCTAGGCTGTGAGGTAGTGCGACGGTGCGCAAATCCACACCTCAATCCAAGTCGCAGATGGCAAACAATCTGGGGGATGTCTCAGCCTCCAGCCGTCAAACCTTCGCTACCCCCAGGCGGCACTCCAATGTCATGGGCAGCTCAGCCGGCCCTCGCTCCCCAACACATCACCAACCCACTGAGGGCCACTGGGGACCGCAAGGAACCTGGACCAGGGGTGGAAACCAAGGCCAACCGCAACCACTAGTTACCGGGAAGGGTTCTGCCCCTCCTCAACTCCAGCACAGCATCACAGGCGTCGTGCTCCATCGCAGTCGCTCCCGGGCAGCCAGAACCGCTCCGAGCCTCCACCGCTATCACCGCCGATCTGCCTCCGCCTGACTTTCCCTATAGGCGGGGCAAACCTGGAATATCATCGTGTTGAGGGCCGATATCCACAAAGCCCGTCCGCCGCGCTCAGAGGACTGCTTCCAGAGAGCCAAGTGCGAGACCCACATGAGCAGCAGGCAAGATGAAACTGGAGGAGGGGAAGGGGGGGTGGGGGAGGTCCGCGCCGTCTGATCGTACGGGTGCACTTCTGAGGCAGCACCTCACGTCGAGACGGAGACTGCTTCCCGGGCTCCGTGAGAAGAGACCGCGGGGGGGTTCCCAGGAGTGGCGCGTACGCCGCCCCCGCTATCTGCCCAAGACCAGACGGCCGGCTCCGACCTCCCAGTCCACCCCCACCGCACTCCTTACCCTCCACAGGCAGCTAGGCACTCCACAGCGTCGTCGCCGTACAATCAGGCTTCCAACGGGGGGGGTAGGAGAGGTCCAAGAAACGGAAGCCGATGGGGCCGAGGCAGCAGCACAGCGCACCACAGCTCAGCCGCTCGGCGTATAATAGCCACAGCAACGCACTTCAGCCCGGGGATCTTGGCCTAACGAGGCCGGTGACGATCAAGACGATTTTTCGTCGGTTGTGGTGCTCGGAACAGAGCCAGAATACAACCCTCCGGAACCAGGCTCGCACCGACTCTCCAAGCTCGGCTTTGGCAGTATCGGGCTCTGGGAAACTGTCCGATTCTTGATGAGTAGTGCAACGATGCTACGGAGCTCGAGGCTCAAGCAGCCATCTTGGTCGCGAGCAAGCTCCGCCCCCAACATTGCAAAGCTTCCACCCAGACTTCAGATCTCAGTTTGGCCCAGTTTCTCAATTGGGGTACTGAGACCGACCTAGTGGGTCGAGAATGAGTCCTTTCAGTCTCCCTCTTCCCCAAGATGATAGTAATTAGATAATGATCTGACCAAGGTACCGGGGTCTGAAGGCGTGTTGATATTTTAGAGTCATTCGTTATAACCGGATCAAGTATATGCCCTTTAGAGTGAGTGGCCGATGTTATAAGCTGAGAGAGTGCCAGACTCTCTAGTTCCTGCTCCAACCTAACAACATCCTGGCTACTATGATCGCCAAAGTGCAAGTTCAGATCCGCTAGGATAGTAATGTGGGCTTTCTTCATCAGGAGGCTGGAGACTGTCTCTATAAATCGCTCTAAAAACTTTGCTTCAGCCCCAGGAGGCCTGTAAATTAACAGCCCTGAAAAAATGTGGGTTGATGAGAAGGAGATGGTAAATTGACTGCACTCGCATTCAGGGATAGAGAGTTGTTGAAAGACACATTTGAATTCTTCCCTGATCACGATCGCGAGTCCTCCTCCCACCTTTCCAATTCGATAAGTGTGTGCATAAGTATGCACCTACCACTAGTAATAAGCCCACCAACACGGTATTGGGTCTAGTAAATGTCTCAGTAATTTAGCCACTTGCTCAACCCTTGGTAACTGACAATTAGCAGTCAGGTCTAACGTAGGAGACAGGAGTGTAAAACATTTAAAAACACCAATACATCACATAAGTAAGACAAAACACACAATAAAAATGTCACACCGATTTATTAAAATAGGAAACATTTTTATGAACAAAGAGACACCAGAACAACAAACATTGAATGTAGGGAACCGGAGATATGAATTCTTTAATATTAACCACTTTATAGTGCTGAAAAACATATGGCTTAAAAACATAGCGCCACTCTGGGGCATCTGTTCGCGCTTGACCGGGACAAAGTCACAGTTTGAGGCCAACCGCGATGATGCCCTGGTCTGATACACTAAGCGGGAGGCCCTGGTGAAAATTTTACTTTCACACTTAGAAACATTTTCTGGAGCTTTTTCTTCCCACTCCGCTCAACCATCAACAGCAGGCCAGATCCAGGCAGGCCAGATCCAGAGAGAGTTTTCCAACTTGACTTTCCGTGAGGCCCCGGTCAAATCCTGGAAGTCTGGAGCTCCAGAGCTTTCAGTGGGACGAACTTGAAATCAGGGTCACAGTTGAAGATAGTCGGCTTGACTCTCGTGGTCGGGTCGGTTATCTCATTAATGTTTTTTCACAAAAGTTCTCCAAACTTCAGTAGGTGCTTCTTGAAGGTCTCCTTGTAAGTTCAACGTGTCCAAATCACCAATCCAAAGGTCTGGAATCTCATAGATGGTCTCTAGGATGTCTGGACCACAATTCCCACAATGCACCTGGCCTAATCCTTAAATGTCCACTGGACGCACTCCAGGTTGGAGACTCTTGGTGGATATGATGCAGGTGGGCTCTCTCAACCTGTAGCTTGCAGGAAGTCCACTACTAAATCCTTCTTGAAGCAAGACAGTCCTCGGGGCTGTAGTACCACATTGTGCAGCAGGTGCAGTCATTCAGAGTGCAGGCCTGTGGGTGCCAATCCAGATTCCAGCAAGGCAGTCCTTCTTTCCCTTGTAGTTTCAGGCAGCAGATCTGAGAGACTATGCAGCTCTCACATATTTATTCATTGTTCTGGGACGGCAAGCAGGGAGGCACTTCTGTCCAATGAGATGCTGGGTGCCACCCAAAAGCATAACAACTTCCCTCAAAGTGTGGCATCTTCTTGTCCCACAAAGCACTTAACTTCCAAAATCCAACATGGATGATTTCTCTCCAGAGGAGTAAGAGCTAGTTAAACCAAACCACAGTGTGGCTCATTTCCATTAGCTCTCCTCCCCCTGGTCTCTGCAAATTCCTGTCCTAAGCCTGCCATCTGGCTGGGGCACTGGATGTTGGAGTAGGTATGCCTGGCATTCCTTACTGATCTGTTCTCTCCTTGAGCTCAGTTTAATTTACCCAGCCCGCTCTGCAGGACCCATCCTCCTCAGATTCAGCGCTCTCTCCATCAGATAACCTCTGCTCCAACCAGGCCACTTATCAAATAATCAAAGCAGCCTGGCTAAGCCTGTTAAGGCTGACCAATCAGCAGAGACCACTAGAAGGCTGGATTTTGGCTTACGGAAGACAAAATTCTACAGCTTCTCTTCTGTACTAATTATGATAAATTCAACAGTGGCAAGTTGTTGACTTTATCAATACCAATCTTTAGTCCTTGAATGATATATTACTCCTTTTCTAGCAATAATTGTATTTAAATGTTCGCCTATGGAGCGAAGTATCTACAATGGGGAAAAATGAAATGGGCAGTTTTTCCTCGCCAGGGCATATAAAACATCTTTTATAAGGTCGCTGCTTATAGTTACATGGCCCCCACCCCTAGAACACCTAGGGGAGACCTATGCTAATATGTAATAATAAGGTAGATTATCACTTTTAAAGTGCCCATGCAACCAAAGTCGAGTTTGCACACAATTTACCTTTAAAGATAGTCTGCAAGGCCGGGCTGCCTTTAAAATGACAGCAGGCACTCAGCAGTGCACACATACAAGTGCAGGAAAACTGCTGGGCCACTAAACTTTCACGCCCTATTACATATGAGGGACGTATAGGTAGTTTCAATAACAATTGTGAGAATTTACTTTTAGAGATAGGCTGCAAGGCAGCGGGCAGACAGCATCGCACACAGGAAAAGTGTAGCAAATCTGTTGGGCCTCTAAACCTCCATGCCCCATTATATACTAGGGACTTATAGGTAGATTGCACTGCCCTGGCCCTATTATCTACTAGGGACTTATAGGGTTTTTCATTGCCAATTGTAAGTGTACCCTGTTACAGGTACCTTTTTAAACATGGCACTGGGCCTGGTTAGCAGAGCCCAGGGTACAGTCAGAGTCAGTTACCACTAGTATCATTCAGCTGAAAAAAATGGGGGTGAACAGGGCAAAAGGATGACTTTCTAAAAAACAAAAACATATATGTATATATGCTACACACAATATATATGTATATATACTATATATAATATATATGCATATATATGTATATGATATAGTATAAATAAATATATAAATTATATATATATGTGTTATATATACATATATATGTATGTGGGTGTGTGTGTGTGTGTTAGAAAGTCATCCTTTTGCCCTGTTCACCTGTACATATACATATACATAAGACAAAAACTCTCCCCTGAGACCTATATTTCTTTGCAAAAGATTCAATCTTGTATGGGTTAAGGTTCAGGTACAAAACTACAAAAGTTTGATACTCAAATGAACTTGTACATCTTTTTTATAAAGATTCCTTTTATTTTTCATTTTTATAATTTTCTTATTTGTTATAAACAGTACACATCAATTATCTGATAGATTCATTTATTAAAAGAACACATTTTATGTAATAATATAATACAAAAATAATTATTCCATACTATTAGCCCCCAACAGATAAATCAATCTAACATAAAACCACATTCATTCCTTACACTCGCTCACAGTCATACAAGACACATATACACATTTGGGTATAAGGAACACATAGATATAAAACGTTTCCAATGGGCAAAATTGATAACCAAAGCCAAAAGGTCTGGGCGCACGTGGTCGACGCGCGTTTCGGTGGAATAACACACACCGTGAACCACCTTCATCAGGACCTCGCCCAAATAGAATATTTGACCTCTCAACTGAGTTGGATAATTGCCATCACCATGCCCCGAATTTGGGTGGTCTGACACTATCAAACTTACTATACGCCGACGATCTGATATTGATCAGCCGAACCCCAGTCGGCCTACAGCATCTGATAAACGTCACGAGCAATTTTGCCAAAAAACAGATTAAGTATAAATCATGAGAAGTCCAAAAATATGGTATTCAATCAGCGAAACACCAAGAATCAATTCAGATGGCTGCTGGGGGGTAGGCAGCTGCAGACGGTTAAAAAGTACAAATATTTGGGAATAATTTTTGATAATATGGGTACGTACCACAAACAAAAAGCGGCCATCCAAGGAAGAGGTACCCTATTGGCTGTTACGCTAAAAAACATCAAGCACAAAATAACTGGCCCCAATCTTATCCCTCTATTGGAAGTACTCCGAGCAAAGCTTCTACCAACAATTACGTATGGCAGTGAATCAATGAGAGGGAAAGACAAAATAATTTTGGATAAGGTGGTTTCCAAAGCCGCAAGAATAATATTCAATCTCCCACAATACACCTCTCCAGCACAAATAAGGCTGGAGCTTGGCCTACAAAAGCAGCAAATAACACGGAAGGGCATCTACGCCAAATGCTGGTATAAAATAAAGAGTGCTAAGTCTGGTTCATTAAACTCATATTTGTGGAAAGAGATGACAAGGAAAAACGACTGCCCTGCTATGGCTTATCTTCAGTCAGGAATAAGGTTGCTCGCTTTACAGGATTTGTGGAAATCCGGTCTCCCTTATAACAGTTTTAAGGCCATGGTAAACAAATCGGTAAAGATTGTTTCTCTCCAAGAAGATAAAACAGACCTAAATAAGAGGGCTCACAGCTGGCTTGTGATTCAGAGCTATTCGAGATGTACACCACAGCCATATTTAGGTACAACCTTCGAGAAGTGTCAAGGAAAGCCTTTTCGCGATGAGGCTAGGAATTTTACCGGTAAAACCGCATTTACCGCCGTGGAAATGCACACATCCAACTAGCCACTGCAGATTATGCGGCAACCCCAAAGAGGACATTTTACATCTACTGTGCATTTGTAAGAGTTTAGATCCGGAACAAAGAGCTTCTAAAGCCGTGCCTGAATGAAAATCAGATACGAACATGCAGACAGGCGGTGAAGGCTTGCTTCGAGGGGGGCGATGTCCGGTTAGCCTGCAGCTTTGTTCGCTTCATGAACGTAGTAAAAACAAAATTAATCCTGGCAGCTTCCAAACAAACTGGCTAGCAATCCAGGCAGCTGTTAATTTACTGGTATTTATTCTCTGGGAATGATCAATTTTAGACTTACTACTAATCTGGTAAGGATTTTACATCTAATCTCATAGATATCTGATCTGAGGCGAACTCCAATGAAGATGGTTTCCCAGCAGACATTGTGCGCCTAACATAATACACATAATAATTTTATCTTTTGTAATATATGTAAGTTATATACTTCTGTATTTTATGAAATCACTAACTTTTATCGGAAAATAAGTGTTGTTTTATTTTACATAAGTGTTTTATTATGCAGCTGCTTGCTAAGATTTTTATTAATCAAGGAATAAATATTTACTCTGTCGAGCCTTGCTGCCACTGCTGAATCTCTCCTTGGGCTTTGCAAGCCTGTCTCAGCCGAGTGCCCTCACTTGACAAAACACTTTTTTTTATTATTTATTTATAAACTTTTTTGATAACAAAAAGCAGAGACTTATCTGTCTCGCAGCAATGTACATAGTATACAGCCTCTCACACAGCACAGTGAAATCAGAACAACTTGTTATACATCTTATAATAACACAATGCGATTCGCGTCTGGTACATTTGTGGAACAATCCCAACTCATCAAGATCCCGATACTCAGGTCTAGCCTTTCAGCCCCCCTTTAGTGCTTTAATCCAACTCATCCCCTTGACACTTGACAAAACACTTCAGCGAGACTATGCTATTGCCTACCCCATCCTAGCCGATTGCTCTCAATTACTCCTTTCATCCTCAATATCTAAACTAGATAACACAGACATAGTAAAATAAATAAAGTCTATACTGGCTGATATGAAATCTACAGACTACTCAACTAAGAAAATTGGAAAGCTGAACTCCATCCCTCCATTTGACTTCCATCCCTAGAAACAGCAAAGATTTCTGGCCCATGAGAGCTTGCAATTATCTCTTGAGGCAAAACATTAGCTCACTACTAGAAGCATATAGCTTGACCAATACAATCCATCCATGGACTCCATCAAAATCCAGTTTGTTGAAAGCAAAATGAAATTTAAGACTCCCCTACTTAAGAAAAGGCCTAAACCCAATTCCCTTCCTGTTCCGAATCTATCAGGAACAAACCAAGATGTTTACGAAATCATATATGAAGTGCATGCTACATAACCACAGATCCGATACAAAACACTACACAGCGAATGCTGAGCCTTTTGAAAATTACAACATTGATATCCTAGTTCTCAAAGAAACCTGGTTAAATGTCTTAGTCTTCTACACTGATCCATATACTGTTTACCTGAGCTTCACGATCAAATGATCAAACAGAAACCATGAGGGGTACTGAGGTGGAGGGATCTCAGTCATTCACAGAAACCCAATCCAACTCAAATGTCTCAGACTCAACTTTTGAAAGTCTGGGAGGCAAACTCACTTTTGCAGATGCTATTCCGAAAAACATCCACGCTATTTACCACCCACGGGAGCCAACCAACTCCTCACTGGGCAAACAATGGATTTCATCACAATAAAATGGCACTTGTCAACCAACAACATGTTTATGGTAGACTTCATACTCCACTGGAATGAAATTAGAGATTCTCATGTAACACAACTGAGAGCATTTCTAAGTAACAACAATGTAACACTTGACCCTCTGATGTTTTAAGAAGCGTTCCTTTCTATTGACTCCATCCTACTGGTATACTGGTCTGATCACCACATCATCCTCTGCAACCTCACCACCAAAAGACTGTTAACTAAAGGTCAAGTTTACAGCCTAAAACAATGAATTGGGGACAAATCAATAACAATGAGCATACTGTGAAAGTTGTGCAGTATTTTCATCCCTTGAACGAGTTGTGAATAGCACAGACTTGATATCTCTCTACAAAAAAACCTTGGCTTATATAATTGATTAAATGGCACCCACGAAACTCAATACTCACAGAAAAGTAAAATTCTTCTCTCTATGGTGCAATAAGAATCTTATCAAAGAGAGAAGATAGTGTTTATCGGTAGAAGAAGGTGAAGGCAAAATCCCTCAACCTTGCATCTAACTTAACTTTGGAGTGAAAGGAGAAGGTAAAAGGACAACCATATTTAAGGTGAAAGCCACCTTCTTTACATCTCACTTAGACCAGATGAGAAACGCCCCCAAAACGACTTGACCTCATCAAGCAACAAACATGCCCATCTGCTAAAACCCAAGGACAGAGGTGATGAGATTTCTAACTTCTCTGCTGAAAACAACAATTGAGCTCTTTGTATCAAGTGATTCAACAGGCAACCACTTTTTCCTCCTACCCCATAGAATGGTGCTTGCTGGAATAAATTCAAAGAAGTGAACAAAGCTGAACTCATCCAGACAATAGCTAACACAAGACAGACCTAAAGCATACACTGTGTAACTTTCACCCTCTACCTTATTCAAAGAAATTAGCAACCACTTACTGAATGCAAATGAACAATTCCTCACTGACCCAAGATGAAATTCCTGACTTGCCTGAAACTAGGGCAGGTTACTTTACTCTTGGAAAAAGTAGGACCTGACCATGGATTTCATTTGAGGGTAGTCAGGGGTCACAGCTGCGACCTTCAGCTAGCTCCCTGCTACTTCTGGCACTTCCTTTGCGACCCCTCGCCTCAGAGGAGGCAAAAGATGCGCCCCCTCTGAAGCTAGGGGTCGCAAAAGTGCTAGGAGTAGCAGGGAGCAAACTAGAGGTCGCAGCTGCGACCCTTGACTACCCACAAATGACGTCCATGGAGCTGACCCTGAAGACTTGAACAATTTATTTTCAGTGACTAACCTCCTGTTCCTAAGGAAAATTTTGGAGGCTGCATCTTGACCCAACTCAGCAATTTATTGATGATAACAACCAGCTAGACATCTTCAAATCAGGTTTGAGAGCTGTCTGCGGCAGTGAAACAGCTATTCTACAGTTACTAGAGGATGCTCTTCGCATGCTGGACAAAGGTGATTCTTGCCAATTTGTACTCCTTGATCATTCAATCATGACATCCTACTAAACGCTCTGAGAGAATGCAAATAAACAGCACAGTCCTAAATTGGTTCTCCTCATACCCAAGCAACTGATCCCAACAAATTAAACTGAATAGGACTTTATCAGTACGACTCCCATCTTCCAAGGGGTATCACAGATTCCATGGTATCCCCTTCTCTGTTTAATCTTCACATGGAGCCTCTTACTGCAATTTAAATCACTGAAACCTTGCTTACCCTCTTTATGCTGACGATACACCGCCATACCTACCAGTTTTGGGTCTAAAAGATACATCTTTCTACACCAAATTCTAAAGAACATCCAAACTTGGCTGTCATTCAAACACCTAATGCTTACTCTGATGAAGACAAATTTCCTCCTCATCCCTCTCACCCCAGTAGTTTACCCCTAGTTCAAAACTGGCTCAATTCACTAGGGATGCTAAAGTACAAGCCAAAAATCATTGATTGCACCACATCTCTCGGGATCACACTTGTCAAGAATCTGAACCTGCTATCTCACATCAATGCTACAACAACCAACTCAGACTTCTCAAAAAGATCTGCAATGAAGCCTGCTATCAAGAGTGAGACGCCTCAATTGGAAATCTGACATTTTAACAAATGTTTCACAATGAAGATGGTCAGCCTGAAGAAACCCCATTATTATGGATATGAGAAAATGACTTAATACCTTTTCCACAAAAAATTAATAGTATGTGTTCATCGAAAAGGCGCATGTCAATTTGGAAAAAAGGGACACAGTAGTCTTAGCATGAGGGTGGCAACCCTAAGGGTAGGCAAGGAATAGGGGTAAAGAAACAATGGTGGGATGGGAAAAAGGAAGATGAAGAGAAAGTATTGGAAGGAACCCCATTTCCCTTAAAATAGGTGGGGAGAAATCCCCCTGAAAAGAAACAAAGACGAAAAACTAATATTTTTTCAAGAATTGTTTTCTCCTAGATGGTTTCACCCACCCACCTGGTGAACATCATTCATAAAGAAAAATCCATCAATAATGAGTCGGCAAAATGAATTTAGTTTTTCATGTAAGACACATACAATCTCTTTGATCTGATTACTCCAGTACTCAGCCCTTTCAATTAGCTCCCGATCGAAGCTAGGTGCGTCCTTTTTATTAAATTTATGTTCTGCTTTATTGGTTCTGAAATCATTTGCCATGCAAATGGTTCACCTTCATTAAAAGTAAGCATATCCCATCATCCCATGTGCCACATTTCACAGTACAAAATAGCCACCACTAAATGATGGAAACAACTACATTGCCCATTTAGTCTTTCATGTTTCAAGTATATTGGCCTGAAAAGGTTCTGTCTGGAAACAATTTAGATAAAAGTATATAACATGGGTAAACCTATAAGTCAAATTGATATTTTGTGGTTAAAGAAAAAGCTAACTCTAGATCGAGGGTTTATCTAATAGGAACAATGTAAAATGAAGAATTTCTCTTGGGTAATGAATCACAAAGGGTATAAACTGCACATCCTTCAACCATACAAAAACCCTAAAACATTCAAGTGTGATAAAAGCACTTTAGAATTTGGGACCCATAAATCAATTATAAATACACAAGAAAACTAATTGGAATATCACAAAAATTCATTTATTAAAATCACAATTAATAGAGTTAAAAACCATAGTTTGAACCAATTAAAAAACATATCAACAAATTCGTACATATAACAAACAAAAAAATGCTTTATATTGATATATACGAGAGACAAGAAACAAGTGAAACATTAAAAGATCATCATGGCTGGGTTAATTCGATTGAATCAGTTGTGTTGGAGTCTATCAATTCTAATATGATTAGGCTCAAATGTTCCTCGAATTTAACCATGCAGAGGAGGGGGGGCTTCGACGCGTTTCGGTGGACTCTATCTTTTTTTATGCCACCTTCTTCAGGCCATTTATTATTGTCTCTCCTAAATTTAGCACAATTTCATATATGCCTGTTTAAAAACAGAAAATAATAAAATATGTATCAAGTAACATAATTCTATTCTGTATAGACATACATCAAAACCACATATATCACATCATCAAAATCTAAAAACATATTATTCTCCATGCATATGAACAACACTACAGAACATACATTTCATCGACAGACAATGTCTTTGTTGTAATTTTATAACTGTTTTAAGGGCCCAAAAGACTATTCATCAACACATTCATACTGCTGGAAATTCCTTACTTCCATTTACTCTGCATTCTTTCTGTTTTTCTTTTTTTCATCTTATATTGGGAGATATGCAATGTATCTTCCCATCTGACATTTGTTCAGTATAAATATCCATGTACAACGGGCTCCCCGTCTAAAAATATATCACATGTTATGGGGGAGGTAACCTGAACAGTCATCTACGAACTGTCATTGATATAATGGGTATGACTGTGAGGTAGTTCTGTACAACAGGTATTAAAAACACAATCAAACTTTAATTAAGTAAATGCGATGTACCTTTTGTTATGCTGATAGGATATATTTTATAATGGATCCTTCCCAACAGGGGGGGGGGAGACATTTTTTAATCTTTTTTCATAGTAAAAGTAGTGTGTCTACCGGTCGTCCCATCTTCTTGGCTATTTTACGAGCGGTCAGCGCGTGCCCCCCTTTTCCTACTTCTAAATCACTGCCATCGTCACTGAGGTCTTCAGATGATTCTGATCCGTCCTGTGACCACTCGGCACCATCTAATAGTGAGTAGAAGCAGTCACTAGGTTCTTTCTCAGGGTCACAATTCCCAGCTCCTGCCCCCCCTTGTAGATTCAGCAGCAGTTGGTGGTTATTGTTTGGGCCCCGGTCTTTACATATGGGGGTTTGATCAAATAAACCAGAGGGGATGGTCTTATATACTTCTAGCATAGAGCTGTTCCCTACGGTGTTCTGAGCAGCCTTGGACCACCCACTGACAGTTCAGATTAAGGCCATCTTGTCCACTCCCCAGAGATTTGTCCCCGGTGTCAATTGTATCCTGCCCCCCCTGTTTGTTGCTCGAGATACCTGAGTTTGTCCCGTTGTTCACCTCTGGCCCCTCTGACACGCTCTTATGGCCCCCCTCCCCCTCAGTCAAATTGCAGGGGCACGGAAGGAAAAAGCGAAGGAGGAGGTTGCGTTAGAAGACAAAATATCCCGTTTGGAAGAGGAGACTGAAGGGGGGTCCAACCCGGATTGGCTCCATGTCCTCCAGCTAAAGAGAGATAGCTATAAAGCCTTAGTGACTGACAGAGCCAAAGTAATGGGAAGAGAGACGAAGGGCAGAATTTACGATCAGGGGGATAAGGCGGGGAAACTAATTGCATGGCTGGACAAAAAAGAACTGGCTAGTAGATTAGTACCAGAGTTACTTGATAGGGCAGGACACTGGATTACTGACCCCCAAGAGATTGCTAACACATTTGCTGCACACTACGGGGAGACGTATAGCTCGCCGGCACCATACACGCTACATGACTCCCAAGAACTCCTTACAGATATCACTCTGCCACTGCTGTCGGCTGCAGACAGATTACTTAGAGGGTGCTCCTACAGCAGATGAGATTGCCCTAGCGATCAGAAGCCTGAAATCGGGGACGGCGTCAGGTCCCAATGGCTTGACGATTGAACTCTACAAACTCAGACTGCACATAATTGCCCCACACCTGCGTGCAATGTTCGAAGAAAGCAGGGAAAAGGGGGAACTGCCACGGGACCAACGGATAGCGACCCTGGTGACAATACACAAGGAAGGCAAGTCTAGGTCGGATTGCGCCTCATATTGGCCAATCTCCTTACTTAACGCCGAGCCTAAGATCCTGGCTAAACTCCTTGCTATCAGGCTGGTCAAAGTGATCGGTGGATTGGTTCATCCGGACCAATCAGGCTTTATGCCGCAGCGCAACACTGCCTTGAACTTACGTAGAGTGCATGGAGTGCTGGGGAGAGCGGCCACCATCCAGGAAGCGGCGGTAATCGTGTCACTAGATGCCACGATAGCGTTCGATACAATTGAGTGGCCGTATTTATTCGCAGTCCTGGGAAAAATGGGGTTTGGTCCCCGGTTTATTCAGTGGGTACAGCTCCTATACTCAAAGCCTCTAGCCCAAGTGGTTGTTAACAACAAAAAGTCAGAAGTCTTCACCCTGAGTAGGGGGACTAGTCAGGGCTGTCCTCTCTCCCCGCTCTTGTTTGCACTGGCGCTGGAGCCCCTGGCATCCTGGATACGGAGGAACCCGGTGATACGTGGACTCAAGTGGGCGGACACGTGGGAAGACCGTATCTCTTTGTATGCTGATGACGTGCTCCTATTTCTGGCCTCCCCGAAGGCATCCCTTATAGCTGTACTGGACATATTCACGATCTTTTCGCAGGTACTCCGGATACTCGATTAACTGGAGTAAGTCAATACTATATGTCCTCCATGGACCTCAGCCTGACCTCCCCAGGAGATGTCCGGTGCAGATTACCACGACGGGCTTTAAGTACCTAGGCATCTATATCACAGCAGACCCTGCTAGTAGATTTGCTCGTAATCTCCTCCCACCCTTACAACGATTACAGAGAGATTCGGAACGTTGGAAGGCGTTTCCACTCTCCTTGTTGGGCAGGGCGTCCTTATTTAAAATGATGTCCTTGCAGCGCTTCCTGTAAGTGTTGCAGAACTCATTGGACTTTGTCCCTTCCAGCTATTTTAAAAAAATTGAAAGCTTGCAGAGAAGCCTGTTGTGGAGTGGCCGGCCACGCATAGCACTCTACAAACTGAATCTCACCTGGTATGATGGGGGCATTGGTCTCCCCGACCTTAAAAGGTATTACTGGGCAGCGCACCTGGCTGCCATTAATAATGGGACGTACAGGCGAACAGATGACCCTGGCTACGCAATGGACAGATGGTTACTGCCGGGGGGAACCTACAACAGGGCTCTGTATACACGTAAGGGGAAACTCCATCTGACTGGGCTGACCAAGCACTCTGTACAAGTTTGGCAAGCAGCTACGAGAAGTCTGGGGTGGGAGGGCAAACCAACATTAGCTACCCCCCTGAGGGATTCCGACCTACTCAGGAACCTGTGGAAAACTAGGGGCTTCGACAAGTGGGACCTTATAGGCATCTCCAGGATTGGTGACCTATGGGTTAAGGGGGAGGTAAAATCATTCCCCACCCTACAGCAGGAGCATGATCTGGCCGCCACTGAACATTTTAGATACCTACAGGTTCGACACGCACTACAGACATGCCTTCACAGGGACGAAAGCCCTCCTGAATCCTCACCCCTGGAGGACAGGATTTTAGACGGTTACTTGCCTACGAAAGTCATTTCACTAACCTATAAAAAGTTGGTAAATAATTCAGCTGAACCCCTACATCATCTATGGGAAAAATGGGAAAGGGATGGCATTATTCTGGATGATGAAGACTGGGTGGAGGCGATCGCCTCCCCACGCGAGGTGGCCATATCAGCTAGACTACGACTGGTCCAACTTAAGATACTGCACCGTATCTATATGACCGGACCCTGTTTACTGAAAATGGGAAGGGCGGAAGATAGTAACTGTAGGAGGTGCTGTGGGTGTGAGGTCACATTTCTACACATACTCTGGGAATGTCCGCAGATCCAGAGATATTGGATGAAAATACACGACATCCTTAGTGAGGTCCTTAAACTTACTGTTCCCCTGGAGGACAAGCGGTGTCTCCTGAATGTGTGGGAGCCAACAGATCTCAACAACAAACGCATTACATGGGTCACTTTGGGGTTGATGGTGGCAAAGCGAAATATTGCCCAAATGTGGGGATCCATACTGGCGCCGACCGTGTCAGCTTGGAAGTGGGACATGGATTGGTGCATGTTCCGGGAGAAGACAGTGTATGTGTCTAGGGGATGCCCTAAAAAATGGTCCCACATCTGGAATGATTGGAATGTATATCGGGGTAATATCTGTACTCCCCCAGTTGTGACACCCCAGGAAGATCTCTCATCGCCATAATAATGTTGCCAACCACTATAACAGACCTCCTTTGTAATGGTAAGAATTGTATTAAGTCTGAAGAATGTCATGCATAATGGTGCCTTGTAATGTCGATTCTCCTCGTTTAATAAAAAGAATTAAAAAAAAAAAAAAGAATGTACAAGTATATTCAACTAATCCTGCACGCTTGAAAGTGATCTGGGGGGGACAGACACGTTTATTTGTGTCTGAAATCAAGGCAAAGGAATTTCTGGATAGTATTAAATACCCTTAAATTAAAAAAAAAAAAAAGAGGAAGGGAAATGAACGGCTGAGATATCAGTATATAGGCTGCACTTAATCGGAGGCTACTGACTGGATAGTCCTCACCTTTATGTCTGGTAAATGGGGGAGGGATAGGTGGACTGATAGAAGGTGGATACCTGCCCAGTTTGTGAGTCGATGGCCGGATATGGGACAGGATATTAGGCCCTTGTACCTTCTTTATTATGCTATGTATGTTTATTTACCTTGTCTTTGCACCTTCTTTTCTTCCTCATTGCACTGTAATTAGGATATATACTCACTAGGCACAAAATGCACGGGTCATAGGTATCACTTGCATCTCTCTACAGACCGCGTCGCGGTCTGATTGCTTCTCAGGGCTGGGGGGGAGGGGTAGAAGGAGGAGGGGGGGACTGGGCAAGGGGGTCGGGAGGGGCAAGTGCAGAGGGGGTGCAAACTCAAAAAGAAAACTCAGAATAAAAGCTAAGATGATTATATGCAACTGTTTTTGTATTAATAATAAATTGAATGGTGATGTAATGAAGAACAGTAATTTGTTTTCTGATTACAGCTTATATGGCTAGAATTACTATATGCTCAATAAATATAGGAGGGCTTAATGATAGGGCTAAACGAAAGAAAGTAGCAGAATTTATACATATGTGTGTATGAAGGAGATGCATATACCCTGGGAGAAGAGGGAATTGATGTCAATGAGGGGCTATAATCTATTGGTATGCTCTTCACAGAGAACTAACATCCGAGGGGTGGCAATTCTGGCCAAACCACAGATAGGATTGGCCAAGCGTAAGATTATGGACACTCAGGGTAGGTGGGCGGTAGTTGATTTGGAGCTAGGGCTGGTGATCTGTGTAGTCTATGGTTCTAACTTAGACGATCCAAAGCTACTCGAGGACCTCGAGGTGGATTTAGCATCTTGGCCTCAGCCGTTGGTTATCTGCGGAGATTTTAATATACATTACACAACTGACCCCCGGCAAGGGAGCAGATACCTAGGGAGGAAACCGCGTGTGCATAGGGCAATGTCATCTCTTATGGATAGCCACGGTTTGGTAGATTTATGGTACCATCATCAACCTAGTGATCCAGGATATACTTATTGCTCATGTCCTCATAAGAAACATGTACGACTTGATTACTTCCTGAGCTCAGCAAGCCTGGCAAGGAAAAGTAAGATTAGAAAACTACCTAAGCTAGTTTCGGACCATAATCCATTGATTCTGGAGGAAGAAACCCACTCAAAAGGCAAACAACGTAGGAAATGGACTTTTGACAGGAAACTATTAACTAAAAATAAATTTGTTGAACATATTAAGAGCTGGCTACAGGGGTTTTATGACGCTAATAAATACAGTGCTTCACAGATAATAGTGTGGGATACTTTCAAGGCCACCTTGAGGGGGGAAATTATTAGCTATGTTGCTCAGGAAAGAAAACTATTTCAGACCGAAAGGGAAAGACTACTTAAGGAACTAGCAGAGACGGAGTAGGAACATGTGACGTTTATAGCACAAGGACAGGCTGTAGCCCAGACACAGCTTAAAATTATTACTTTGAAGGCAGAAATCTGCAGTTGGATAAATCAGAGGGCAGCTGAGGACTATCAAATACATAAGTCAAAGGCGTACGAATATGGAGAATCAGTTGGCAGAGTATTGACACTACGTGCAAGGCAGAGAGAAGTCAGAAGCAGGATAACTTCGATGAAAAAGGATGGAAGGGTATATACAGAAACAGGTGATATTATCGGGATTCTACAGAAATACTATCAAGATTTGTATAAAGGGGAGGAGAGGCTACCTGTAGATAACTCGTACACTATTCATGAAGGGGATCTTGGGGTGACTTTAGATCAAACTATAAGAGCTGTGCTGGAGGCAGAGATAACACTAGAGGAGGTTATGGTAGCTATGCAACACTTGGCTTCGGGGAAAGCAGCAGGGCCCGATAAAATACCTATTGAATTCTATAAAATGTTTTTACCGCAATTAGCTCCTATTCTCTTGGCTTTGTTTTTAGGGGTTCAATACACAGGGGTTCCACCGGAGTCATGGAAGGGTACTGACATAGTGATATTTCCCAAAAAGGATAAAGACCCTAGTGAGCCAGCTTCATACAGGCCAATCTCATTAATAAACTCAGATGCTAAGGTCTATTCGAAAATCTTGGCAACTCGATTGGGTAGGGTCATAGCCGACTTAGTGTCGCCCTGGCAGCATGGATTTATTCCCGGCCGAGGAACAACTGATCATATTCGTCGGGCAATAACACTGTTCGACATTATGGCTGGGACAGGGGAACAAATGGCTATGGTCCTACTCGATGCTGAGAAGGCCTTTGATCAGGTGGACTGGGGGTATCTATGGTGAATCTTAGCAGCAAGGTGAATCTTAGCAGCAAGGGGGTTTGGTCCATGAATAATTACCGCTATTAAAGCCATGTACTCCTCTCCGTATGCATGGATTCAACTAATGGGAGAAGAATCAGAAGCTATAAGAGTTTCAAGGGGGATGAGGCAGAGGTGCCCGTGCTCCCCCATCCTATTTGCAGTATATATAAATCCGCTGATTGAAAAATTTATAGGCAACCAGGGGATAAAACCTATATACAGTAAGGGATATGAGACTAAGGTTCTTGCGTTCGCCGACGACATTGCGGTGCTCACTACGGATCCCCAGACAGCAATCAAGGAAATAGAAAACATGGCTGAGGACTTCGGTAAAATCACAGGGTACTCCTTGAATAAAAATAAAACGCAGATTATTTGTACAGATAATAACCTGGGGTTTCAGGATACAAGATGTGTTAATGCAGCTGTGTATCTAGGGGTCCGTATCAGCCCAAAAGTGACAACGATATCCAAAATTAATTTTGACCCTATAATGAAGAAAATGTCAACTGATCTTAGGCGTATAAATGGGCTGCATCTATCAATCATTGGTAGGGCTAATGTACTAAAAATGACCATGTTGTCTAAGGTTCTGTACTAATTTAGGTCTTTACCAGTAATGGTCGACAAAATAATATTAAAGACTTTGGATGCAATGTTTGTCAACTTTGTATGGCAATATGCAAAATAAGTCGCTCAATGAAATATCTTTCTCTCCCACAGAGGCGAGGGGGACTGGCAATACCCAACATTAGGCTGTATTACTGGGCAGCCATCTTGCAACAGATGTGCATCTTATTCTCATTAGATAATGAGGAGGCAATAAGGCAACAGGGTTATAGCAATCTCCCAACAATATATGAACTCTCACTCGGCAAAAGGGCCGGTGGATTACTATTACGACAACTAGAGCAAAGCTACTATAAAAAGGTTCGCTTCAAGGTCATATATTGTGCATGGAAGATCTGGAGTAAAATAAGTAAAATTGTGAAATTCCCTAAATATAGCAGATATACTCCCCTGTGGCGGTCCTCTATTTTGCCCTTACCGTTTTATGATGTAATGGGCAGACAGTGGGAACAGCAAGGGCTCACAGTAGTTGGGGATATACTACACGCAGGTCAACTACTCCCCTTTAGTAGTTTACAACAAAGGTTCGGTAACCCGGGAACTCAATATTTTAAGTATATACAAATTAGGGAATTTCTGAGTAACACCAGGGAAGCTATAAGTATGGATAGGATACCTTTAATGGAGGCAATCATCGGGGACGGTTGCAAAATTAAAAATATATATTGTTGCATTTCAGAAGAGCTCCCGGACGACCTCGAAAAAACAGAGGTAAGCTGGGCTAGGAAGCTCAATGATCCGGATGTAGATATAGATAACATACTGGGATTAACCTCAAAAGTACTTCAGTCAGCAAGCTTGAAAGCACAACATTTTAAAACAGTATTTAATTTATATTTTACACCGGCGAAACTTTTTGAATGGGGGAAGAGAATAGATGACAAGTGTCCCAGCTACCTTAATTCATATGTTTTATGAATGTGCCGACCTAATGCCCTTGAAAAATGGGATGGAAGCGTTTTGGGAAGGAATATTTGGGATCAGGATCCGAATTAGCCAGACACTTATGGTCTTAGGGTACGACAGTAGCCTCGGCCTACACTTAACGCAGACTTATTTTTTATTCGTCTCGGTGGCTGTGGCAAGAATATTAATTGCAGCTAGGTGGAAGGACAAGGATCCTCCCCCGTTGCAGGCCTGGCTAGCTCGACTGCTGGCAGTATACAAACAGGAGATGCCTCTTTATGAATGCAGGGGTAGACGCGCTAGAAAATTAGGGAAAAAGATATGGTCCCCGATGATGGATTGGAAAGCTAAGATGAATCATACAGCAGACCAACTAGGCCAATTGCTGGGAAATTAGATCTGATATTAAGAACCAGGGAAGGATGTAAAGCTATATGCTAAAGAGTAGCAATTATTAAGCCAAAGAGATACAATGTATTGTAAAAAAAAAAGTATGAATTGTGTTAATTAAACTGTTCTTGATAAATGATAATTACTGTATAAAGTACAACTATGAGTATTGTAAAACTTAAAGGAGATTTACGCATGAAAATGAATTTGAATCAATCTGAGTTTAATTTAAAAAAAAAAAAAAGTAAAGTAGTGTCTTCCGTTTTATAAAGAAGAGAATTTTATGTCAATTCTGGTTCAGAAAGTGCAAACGGATTCAAGAATAATCCTATTGGAAAGATGATATCAGATTTTTATTCCTAAAACACATTTATGGACCCACCTCTAGTTCTGATAATAGATGATGGACCACAGAATGGGTTCATTGAGAGTTAAAATCTTATTCCAAATGGCAATTGTAGGATATGGTGAGCCTATGGAAATATATATATAGGATAGGGTTGTTAAAATCATATTCCTGAACTTATTCTAATTTATATTACCAAAGGCTTATGAAAGATCCAATCCACATACCTCTAGTTATAGCCATCTTCCCACAAGAGGCAAATTAGTCCTCCGGTTTTCTTAGAAGGGGACCGATATCTCCCTTGGTCATCTGGACGTTATTTCTCCGTGTTCTATATACGACTCTGGAGGAATATATATATCATTGTAATATTTTAAAAGGCTAACCTCCCTTTTCACATTAAAGGGAAATCTTTTAACAATTATCTGAATTTTGAGTTAGTTTTAAGAAAACTCGTTCCTTTTGTATTAATGTTATATGCTGTCCAATCCCACAATAAGGGGAGAGAAGAGAAAAAGGGGAAACGATAACTTGCAAGAAGACACAAAGTCACAGTAAAATATTAAAGCTCCGCCACGTCCCCAAAATGCCTGCCCAATGTTCCCTATTCCTTACCTCTCAGGGTAACATTCCTCAGCGTGATCCACCGTGCGATTCCGCTCCGTGATATGAAGACGGAAGTGCCGGTTCTCCGCTGTTTTAAATACCCGTACTAAATGCCGCACACCTGATGTGTTTTAGACACGTCGTCAAGCTGCGCCTTACGCCGTGTTACGTCGGCTTCTACTATTAAAGAGGTACTGCCCTGAAAATTTCTATGTATGGGCCCACTCATGTCCGTAGCTTGTTAATGGATAAACATGGAAGAAATACTTCGAGCGTAAAAACGGATATACTCAAAGTATACAGATAATTGTTCCAGCATTATTCCTAAACAAGTAAATGGATTACTAATCACACATGAGTCCTGTCCACAAATTTATCATTGAAATATAATCCTTTCTAACCCCGCGGAAACTTTCTTTCTTTGTTATTATTTGCAGAAATACTCTATATTATAGTTGTGCATTTGGGAGGTTTAGTGTGCTCAAACACATATTCTGAAATAATGTCTTTAAGTTACTAAAAGGATGCCACTGGTGAGTCCAAACGCGGGTTAATGGGTCCTGGCCGGTACAGGACCCCACCACTCGACCCAAGGGGCTCCACAGTGGTAAAGCTTAGAGATTGGGTTAATATAAGGTTTTTGTCTTCCCACAGTAATAGTAAAGAACGCATCTAATAGAATGTCTTGATGGTGATATCACATTCCATCTATATCAATGGATCCTCTTATTAAGGCCTAAGGTGCATAATCAGTTAGGTATATTATTGCAGAGCAATGGATTAACCAATAAGTCTCATCCAATCCTCTTTCGAATTCAGTCCTGTTCTGACTGTATCCAGGATGGAGATACACCACTGCTCACGATTTTTACGTTTAACAGTAAGATCCCCACCTCTTTTTGTACCTTTGATTTTTTCAATAATGAACCATTTAAAGTCTGTGCACGTATGTCCTGCCTTTTTATAATGGTCCACTAGTGGTGCATTCTCCTTGCTGTTTTTTATGGCTGATTTATGCTCTAAAAGGCGGATACGCAGTTCCCTAGCTGTTTCGCCCACGTGGCCTAAGTTACATGGGCATAAAAGTAAATAGACGATATTGCTGCTTCTACAGTTGTTAAGGTCTCTTGCGAAAAGGGTATGTTTATTGTATGTGATGTTTTTACCCACTATACAGTGATCGCAGATCATACAGCTGCTGCACTTGTAATTGCCTATAGCTGTAGACCCTGTTAAAGTGCGTTGTCCTGATTCAGAGGTATCTCTATAGGTGTGTACCAGTTCTGTCCTCAAATTATTGTTGCGTTTAAATGCAAACAATGGCCTATCTAAGGTGTTTTGTTCATTGTCATTGAGGATACTCCAATGGGAGTTGATTATATTTTTTATTTTATTACTAATACATGAGAACTGGCTCACAAACACTATTTTTTGCATTTCTTTTCTCTCTTGTCGTTTTTAATTTATATTTGTTAACATACTATCGCGGTCGTAAAAGCGAGCGCATTTAAATGAATGTGTTATTAGTTTCCTAGGAAACCCCTATCTTTCAATTTTGTTTTAAGATCTTCAGAGTGTTTATAGAAATCATCCAGTGACGAACAGTTCCTTCGAAGCCTATCTAACAGAAAAACAAAACTGAAACAAGCACTGGCAAAGTCAATAGGTGCATGTCTTTTTGGCCGGCCATCTTGCAATGGCCAGCCACACATACGCACTTTAAACAGCTCTAACCCAGCTGTCTTAAGACAGCTGGGTTAAAGCAAGCCAAAGCCTCCAGAGGGCTGTGGAGAGCCGAGGGAGGCTGCTCACACCAATCAGGGCGCTGCTCTCATGCTGGTGAGAGAAGCGCCAGGATTGGCCAAGGGAGTTGCTGCATCTAGTTCCAGTGAAAGAGGAGGTCCAGACCAGAGGACGTCGTGTTCTGTAAGGTAAGTGTTTTTTTTTTATATATTCTTTGCGCACGTGTTTTAAAAAAAATATATATTATTTGAGTGCGCGACCTCCCCCCCCCCCTCCTAGTAGATGCCAGTCGCCACTGGACAAGAATATGGAAATGTGCACTTGCTGCAAACCCTGCTGCATTGTCCTCGCTACATCTAACCGACGGATAACCATGACCTTATTAATGAGAGTTTATTTGCTGATTCTAATTCCTTCCAAGATCTTCCTACCCATGTTTCCAAAGGAGGAGCCTGAAAAATTAAGTACCCTCCCCCTATTTTCTAATCACCTGTGTTTATTGGTTTTAGTAATCACATCGTCGAAATCAAATAGCTGGAAAAATCACACCAGGGAAAGGCTACTGATAACGGGGACCAATAGCGAACATCCGCTACGAAACAAACTTAATGTCCTCAGTCCAGTTGAGCACGTGGCCCATTCCCGCCCTACCCCATTTTGTACAATATCCTGGATGGCACAGAACCAGTGAGCAACTCGACCAAGTACAGCCACGTTTATTGGGTCTTTGGAATAAGCATGCTTGTCCATGAGGACATTTTTTTTTTTAAATGGTGCATTTCAGAGCACAATAATCTAAGCTTTTAGCAGAAACCTTAGAAGTTTGCAGACAGTATTGACTGGACAGCAATGAAATGAAGGTCTACTGGTCCTGGCCTTCCCAGCCGGTGTGTGTGGGTGTTTGTGTGTGTGGGGGGGGGTCTGTAGAGCCGGTTACCTCATGACATGTGAGAAAATGGGATACAGTTGTGAATTTTATAGCAACAATTTCAAATACACTGCCTGATTAGAACCATATAATTTATCTTCAGTACGGCAGGGTGATATAAATATTTCAAAAAATTATGGTAGGACAGACAAGTATACTGCTCCCCAGTTGTGTTGGAGGGTTCGTCCTTCCAAAAAGATCATAAAAATGACATACAAACTGAGCCTATTCCAGTACACTTCACCTAAATGTTGACTCAAGAGCAATAAAAGTCACAGTCAATTTGACATTTTTAAGATGTAGATTCCATTTTTATTCAGTTGTACCTTTCTCCTCCTTTCATTTTTCCGTATTGACCTTTCGAAGTAGATTTTTAGTCGTATGCCATGACATGGCACTGGGAGTGTGGGGAAATCAAATCATAAAAACTTTATGCTTCTACATAAATTATTAATTGAGGCCCAATGCAGCAAGAACCCATAAATGCAAGGAAATCACATCAACAATAAGCTGACCATGAACTCAGTCAAATTTTAACTTTATATATATGATGGAAGTGAAATATTTTTGTACCAAACTTCAGCGTCACACAGTCTGAAAAACACACATATATTGTTCCCAAACTCCAGCTTTTAACTTTAGGTAAATACATTCTAGTCCACCACACACATATGTTGCCATATTTTTAAAATAACATTTTGTCATCTAAATACTAGCTACTCATTTTCAATCTCGCCTGCACAGCACATGCGCTGTGCTTGTGAGGGGTATTGTTTACAAAAAGGGCTTGCAGCCCACCCATTGCTTACCATTCATTGTCTTCATTGTCACTCTTCTATGAGGCGTCACTTCCTTTTCTTTCTGTGGAGCAAGGACCAAGCTCAGATTGAATCAACATAATTAGTATCCGTCCGCTGCTCTCGCTGTGATTCAGGTACTATTTCTACTTCTACCACCTGTCTCCATCTTCTCTTTCACCAAGTGATATGATATATGCCACTCTACTCTACGCCACTCCATTCCACTATATGCCACTCCACACCAGTCGACAAGACTCTAGGCAACTCTACTTCACTTTAAGCCACTCTACTCTAAGCGACTGCATGCCACTTTATGCCACTCCACACCTCTCTACACTATACCATTCTATTCTACACCACTCCACTCCCTGCCACTCCAACCTATGCTGCTCCACTTTACTCAACTCCACTTTCTGCCACTCTACTCCACACTATTTTATGCCTCTCCACACGCCACATCATTCTACGCACTTTAGTCTACACCACTCCTTTCCACTCTGTCACTCCATGCCTCTCTACTCTTTGCCACTCTACACCACTCTACTCCACTCCATTCTACACATCTCTACTCTATGCCACTCTACTCTGTGCCACTCCACTCTACTCTATGCCACTCTACTCTATGTCACTCCACTCTGCACCACTCCACTCTACTCCTCGCTACACCACTCTACACCACACCACTCCACTCTATGCCACTCCCCTCCCCTCCACTCAACACACTCTATACTGCACCACTTTACTCCACACCACTCTGCTCACTCCACTCTACACCACTTCCTTCTATGCCATTCTACTCTGCTCTACTCTATGCCACTCCATTCTATACAACTGTACTTTATTCTATGCCAATCTACTCTTCTCTACACCACTCTATTCTATGTCATGCCACTTCACTCCACGTCACTCTACTCTACTCAACTTCACTCTATGCCACTCACTCTGCCACTGTACTCTATTCTTCACCACTCCAATCTGTGCCACTGTACTCAATGCCACACCACTCTACGCAGTTCACTCTACTGTACGCCATTCCACTCTCCACTCCCTGCCACTCTTTTCTCTGCCACTCTGCTTAATGCCCCTGCACTCCATTCCACTCCACACCACTCTACTCTATGCCACTCTTCTCCACTCCACTCTATGCCACTCTGCACTATGCCACATGATTCCACTCTACAACACTCTACTCCACTCAACGCCACTCTACACCACTCTACTCTACACCACTCTACTTTGGCTACTCCCCTCTATGCCACTCTAATCCACTCCACTCTACACCACTCCAGGCCACTCCACGCCACTCCATTCTACGCCTCTCTACCCCACTCCACTCTATTCTTTGCTACTCCACTCTAACCCAGTCCACACCACAGCACTCTACTCTACTCTACTCCACTCCACTCTACACCACTCCACTCTACTCTACGATACTTCATTCTCTGCCACTTTATGCCATTCTACGCCACTCCACACCACTGTAAGCCACTCCAATCTACACCAGTCCATTCTATGCCACTCTATTTTACACCTTTTGACTCTACACCACTCTCTCCATTTTATGCCACTCTCCATCACTGTATGCAACTCAACTCTATGTCACTCTCTCTACACCACTCCACTTTATTCAACACCACTCCACTCTACTCTACACCACCTAACTCTACACAGCTCCACACCACTCCTGGCAACTCTATGCCTCTCCACTTCACTCCAGGCCACTCTACGCCACTCAACTCCACTTTTCTCAAAGCCACTCTCCTCTACATTCTACCCTGTGCCACTCCACTCTACGCCACTCTATTTTGCGCTATTCTACTCTACATTACTCTTCTCTATGGCACTGTATGACACACTACAAACTTTTAGCTATCCTGCATAGCAGCCACGCTGCGGTGCAACATTGGGAAAAGACATTGGCAAAGCTAACAGCTCTCTCTTAGACGAAACCTATTGGCTTTGTCAATGCTTGTTGTCAAATGCTTACCTGTACTACCGCCCTACAAGGACAAAGTCTGCCTAGCAAACCCGTGTACTCCAAGAACATGCCAAAGATGAATATCATATGCTAGAAGTAGCCACTAGAGCACTCTTTAGGAGTGGTCTCCTTTAGTTCTACAATGGCAGAAAAAAGTCAAAACAGGATTACAGTTGGTGCAATCTTCCTGTACCCAGTGTTCCCAGGTAAGGAAATACTGCATATTTTACCACAGACAAATCCCCCTGGTCATACCAGGAGGAGTTAGGCATTGGTAAAATAGAGTGCCATTACATGTTTACATTCTGGAATTCATGTAGAAATATGCATGTTATTCCCCATTTCAGAGTGGATCCAGTATAGACCCTCCCAATATTACTGCAATCCTGTGTTATTGATAATACTAGGATTGGTGATCCCTGGTGCACTATTACCACTATTAAAGTCTGGGCAACTAATAAGCCTTGATATACTAGGCCCCAACCTAATGTGACAAAGCAAAACAATATCCATTGGTGAACACCGTATACCAAAGATAGCCTCTATTATGTCTACATTGACCTAGAAAATGACAAAGGAAGCTGAAATTATGCCTATATTGGCCAACTAATTGAAAGGCTACCATTGTACTCGGAATGGTCAGTACTATTATTCTTACTCTCTTCTTTGATCTTAATTTCTTTCTTAACTCTCATTCTTTCTTTCTTCAAGTTCTTACTTCTTCTTTCGTTATTGCTGGCTTTTCACAATTTCTCTTTTCTTCTTTTTACTACTTCATTCACTCTTTCTTCTCCTTTATTTTTCTTACTCCTGCTCTCTTATCTTCTTTCCTTCTTTTTTCTTCTCCCCTTTTCTCTTTCTTCTAAAACCTTTGATTTTATCTTCTATCCCTTTATCCTTTTTTTTTTTTAATAAGTCGTTATTATTATGATGCTTTCCAGAATACAATACACAGTGAAAATGAAAATATAAGCATACATTTTTCTAAGCCATTACTCCCCTCCCCCACCCCTTCTTGCTTATCCAGCTCTTTTACACCAAAAAAATTCTGTTCGTCAGGAAAAAAAGGAACATTACCCCTAAAATTAAGAATAGAAGTCAATCTTAACTGCCCAAAAAAAGGAAGAGAAAGCCTTTTACAATACAAGACGGACTTCTGGATCAGTGTAAATTATTGCCCATCTCGTTACTTTCACGCGACCATCTCCTTAAAGGAGCTCAAGTTTCCAGCCCTTTAGCCTTAGCTTTACGTCCCTTTCTAGAGTAGACTGCAGTTTCCATTCTATGTACCGCCAAGAATCTTCCTAGCCATTGTTGACCGGTTGGAGGGACAGGATCAAGCCATTGGGTAGCCAGACAAAGTCTGAATACTGTCATAGCAATATATAGGAATGTCTGAGTCTGCCCTGAAAATGAAGGACTACCCACCCCTAGTACAATCAATTGAAATCATCTATCAATTTTCAGCCCCAGCATAGTTTCCAGAGTGGTGCCGACTTCTCTTTTCAAAGTATCCAAAACGGGGCAGGAGGCAAACATATGGACACTATCAGCAGCTTGATAGCCGCATCACGGGCAGGATGACCATGTCTCTCTACCCCATTTAGCGATCTTAGCCGGAGTTATATAGAGATTAAACCATGTTTTAAAGCACTGCAGTTGAAGATTAGCAGCAATAAATGATGTTTGGGCCAGATGTAATGAATCTTCCACTTCACCCAATCCGACCTGTAATAGTTTCTGCCACCGATCACAGTGTTTGGTTAAATCATCCGGTATCGACTCATTCAGTATTTTATATATCCCGCCCAGTGTGGTTGAACCACCAAGCAGCCCCTCAACTAAACTCACCCTAGAGAAACTACAACTACCCCCTATTTTTCTGGCTAAGAAATCTCTTATCTGAAGATACTTGAAAAACTGTCTATTCCGCACCCCAAATCTATCCCTTATACTGTCAAACGATAATACCCCTGTCTCATCCATAACATCACCTATTATTCTCACACCTTTGTTATACCAGCCTTTCATGTACCCATCATTGAAGATAGTAGGGAGGGACTCATTGCTATATATTGGGGTATAGGCGTTAATGCGCCCCAAACCGAACCTTTTCCGGATTGCCGTCCAAACTTTAAACGCACAGATTAAGGTTTTAAACTTCACCCTTTTGTAGTAATTAAATTCGGTGTGGCGCAGAAGACACCCCCTGGCCTTTTTCGCCTAATATCAACTCAAAATTGAAGCTGGGGTAGCTATCTGTACAACATCCATTTCCCCGCTAAGTAGGGTTCCCATCATGTATAATATTGAACAGTGGCGTCACTAGGGGGGTGCGGGGGTGCGGACCGCATCGGGTGACACCATCACATGGGGTGACACCTTTCCCAAATGAGACTATTTAGTAAATAGTCTCATTTGGGAAAGGTGTCACCCCATGTGATGGTGTCATGGGGTAAGTTACCGCACTGGGTGACACCAACCCTAGTGACGCCGCTGATATTGAAGCCCAATTGTATAACTGAAGTTTGGGTACCACCCACCCACCTCTATCTGTTGACAGCGTTAAACATTTAAGCGCTCTTCGAGGGCGACAGTTAGCCCAAATGAACCTAGAGAACATCTGATTCATGGAATTAAACCAGGAGTTACAAATGGTAAAAGGAATAGCCCTAAGGAGATATAAAATCTTCTGCAAAAAAAACATCTTAATAACATTGCATCTCCCAACCAACGTAAGTTTAAGATTCTCGAGCCGGTTAAAATCACTTTTAAATTTTGAGAGTAATGGGTCTAAATTAACTTCAGCAATTTTAGACACATCTGCCATTAATTCCACCCCCAGATACGTTGCCTTCTGTACTACACGCGAATCATTTAGCTGTAACCCTTTACCAACCAGAACTTGGGTCTTATTTTGATTGAGGCGATAACATGAAATATTTCCAAAGGTATCTGCTTCCCTTTCAATTTCATCTAATGCATCGAGGGGACTCGAGGTGATAATTGCCAGATCATCGGCATAAGCCAATATCTTAGTGCTCCCCCCATTACTATGGATTGCTAAAATCTGAATATTGCAATCGATCCTCCTAACTAACGGATCAATATACAATGCAAACAATAAAGGGGAGCACGGACATCCCTGGCGAGTTCCCCTGCTGATCAGAACTGGGTCCGACATCTCTCCCATTATTGCTACTCTGGCCACAGGATTGCTATACATTATTGCAATAGCCTTAATGAAATTTTCACCCAGCCCTCTGCTCTTTAAGGTTGCCCACAGAAAAGGCCAGGAGACTCTATCGAAGGCTTTCTCCGCATCTAGCAAGATAAGCCCGATAGGGTCCCCGCTACTGCGTGCGGCATCAAAAAGAGCAATAGCCTGCTGAATATGGTCTATGGTGCTGCGGCCAGAACAAACCCATGTTGAGTTGGGGAAACCAGTTTCTTTATAACAGTTGCCAGTCATTTAGCCAAAATCTTGGCATATACCTTAATGTCACTGTTTATTAATGTGATAGGACGATAGGACCCCATCTCCTTGACCGGCTTGCCTTTTTGGGGAAATACCAAGATATTAGCTGATCTCCAGGAATCCAGAGCCCCTCGGCCTGATTGAGCCTCAAGGAAAACACGCTTCCTTAATTCCTGTAGAGAGGGAGCAAAACTTTATAGAGTTCCCCCGGAATGGAATCTGTTCCTACCGCCTTCCCATTTACTAGGGATCTAATTGCCCCTTGAATTTCATCAGACGTAATGGGTGCCTCCGGCGCCTCTCTTTCTTCTATTGACAATTTCTCGCATGGTATCCCAGCTAAGTAGTCCTGAATTGATATTTCCCCACCACTGGCTTTTTCCATATAAAGCTTCTGGTAAAATCGTTGAAAGGCAGCCCGTATATCCAAAGGCTCAGAGACTAGACCAACCAAAGGATCTTCAATTTCCTGTATCCCCCCCTGTGTTACCCGTTGTCTAGTGCGGAGCGCTAACAGGTGTCCCACTCTCTCACTACAATCGTACATTTTAGACCATCAGGCGCAGTATTTTCTGGCTGCTTTCTTTTCCGAGACATCCAATATTGTGGATTTTGCTAGAGCCACCTTTCTTTGTGCCTGCTCTACATCACCAATGTTTGTGAGTGCCTCTACCAACTGAGTTTCTGTGTCAACCAGCTTTCTATAAAGTTCTTGAAGATGATATTTTTCCTTCCTCTGAGATGCCCACCCATATCTTAATTTTTCCCCTCTTATCCCAGCTTTTAGTGCATCCCAAACTATCTCTAACCGCGTGCTGCCCCTATTCTCGGTTATGAATCTAGGAATCCATTTCCTCATATGTTCAATATACTCTTCCTCGTAAAGGAGTGCTCTATCAAATGTCCAGCGAGATATAGAGGGCTTTGATGTAAGCAGTGAGATTTCTAGAACTAAGTGATTGTGATCGGACATCACCCGGGGAAACTTAGTAATCCGGCATCTTGTCAGCATCTCCTGGGACACAAAAAAATAGTCTAACCTAGCATGTGTTTGATGTGGGGAAGAAAAGAAAGTATATCCAATGTCTTGAGGTTCCTGCGTGGCCCAGACATCAATTAGCCCATGTGTCATACTTAGATTAGAAAGACACTTGAAGACTTTGGGCTTACGGCCATGATATGACCTTTCTCCCAGCTGGATGTTATTAGTACTCATATTAATATTAAAGTCCCCACATACTATCAGGGGTAGCGGCCACCCAACCAGCTCTGTATTCAGCCAGTTAAACAAGGCAGGGTCATCAAATACTGAGCCATACACCGAGCATAGTGTAAAAGAATAATTATCCGCATAACATTGTGTAATGACCCATCTGCCATATTGGTCCGATTTAGATTGAGGAAGCCTAAATGTTTTTTTACGAACCATAACAGCGACCCCTCTTGTATGTGTTTCCTGAGTTGTGGCACAGACCAACTGATATTCTGCTAATTCTGCCATCTTCTGCCGGCCAGCTTCAATATGTGTCTCTTGCAGACATTATGTCTGCCTTCCAATATTGAATATCTTCATTAACTCTTCGTTTTTTAAGGGGGTTATTCAGACCACAGATATTAACAGAAGCAATTCTTAATTTGACCGATCCCATTTGAAGTATAGAGCGAATCTGTTCCTAATCCCTAGTGATACCGTCAAATCAGATTCAGCCTGCTGGATCAGCCTCCCCCACACCGCCCCCTAAACCCCAACGCCCCAAACCCCTCCGCCTCCCCCCACCCTTCCCGCCTTCCCTAGGCAATAAAGGTCCAAGGACCCTTGTGATGCCTCCTGCTTAATACTGCTCCCCGCCACCACCCATCTAGCTCCACCCGAAAAAAGAAAGAAAAGCTGCTTATTCATCCAAATTTATCCAAACTCATCCTTATCATCCCTCAGGTTCCTTCTGATTCCTAGTTTCAGAAATTTCTCGTAGGAAATCTTGCGCCTGTATCTCAGAGGAGAATACTCTAGTGGTTCCCCTATGTATAATTTTAAGTCGAGCCGGGCTTAGTAAGTAAACCTCGCACTCTATCTTTTGAAAAGGTGTAATTAGCTGTCAGAGCCTCCACCTTCTTTCCACGGTAGTATGGCAAAAATCCAGCCTGACAAAGAAGGTGGGCCCCTCGGCCGAACGTCGTGCTTCTGGCCGGGCCTTATCAAACACTGCTTGTCTCAGGAGAAAATTACCAAAAAATATTAGGATGGCTCTAGGCTTTTCATTCATGCCATTCTGCCCCTTCCTATTTCTAAGCATAAGTGGGAAACGATGTACACGCTGCACCTCTGTATCCCAATCCCAATGTCCTAATTCAGGGAAACCACCTTTCAACAAGCGCAACACAAATCCTCTAATGTCCTCCCCTTCTGCATTTTCTGGTATACCCAGGAGTCTCAAATTGTTACGCCGTTGGCGGTTTTCAAAGTCTTCCAGTTTCCACATGACATCCACCATTCGAGATTCGTTTGCTGTGGCTTGCCGAGCCATACTCTCAGTTCTAGCCTCTAACGCTACCACTCGCCCCTCCAGAGCCGAAGTTCTCTCCGCAATTTCAGTGCATGACTTATTCACTTTCCTGATAGCGCCTTGAAGCTTCTTCGTTGCAAGGTGGGCCCGCTTGTGCTCCTGTCGAGCTTCCCCCTCTATCTGTTTGAGCGTAGAGTATATCAAACTCATTGAAGGGGAGGATTCCATCACCGTCTTGGGCTCATCAAGCAGCTTGTTTACCCCCTGTGTCCTGTCATCTCCTTCGGGCCCACCATCCTCAGTAAAAAAATGAGTCGTTGAGTAATACCATTTTAGTTGGCTAGAACGGCTGTGATCCGATTCTGATTGTCTAGCTTCAAACTCTTTTCCACCTTTATTTCTCATTCTTCTAGTTTGGGTGGAAAGCTGCTTTTGAGTACTGGGGTTAGAAGATGAGCTATCCGATTCCAACTCTGAGTTGTCCAGCTCAGATATCTCGCCACCACTGGGATTGAATAGTTCCGAATCTTCATTAAGGGAGAAGACTTTTTCACTGCATTCTGGGGTCCCCCCAACCTTGCCCTGTATCAGTAAGAGCTTAGGGTCGTTTGAAGAATCACCATTAGCAGCTTTCTCCACATTACTTTGTTTATCATCCAAAGCGATCTCAAAACCCTCTGCACCACCCTGAAAAGATTTGCCGAACCCCAAAGTTACAAGTCCCGTACTCATTTTATCCAGCGGAGGGAGATTGGTGTTACCAACAGCCGATGTCGGCGGGATCGCGATGTCTGTAGTTTTAGCTAGAGTTTCTCCCTTCTCTTCCGCCTTTCCCCGACCAGCAAACATCCCTGGAATCACCCGATGCTTGGTAGGGCCAGCCTCCTCACTAAGACGCTGGTCTCTAATTTTGGTTTTCACCGCCTCCATCGCCTTGCTTCCTGTTGCGGGAGTAGCGTCTCCAGCTTTCCTCCTGATCGGAGTTTCCCGTGGAGCTAAAGGGCCGCGGAGGTTCCCCGCTGACCCAGCTTCTGCCGCGCTGCTCTCCGCACAGTCTCGAGGGGGCTTCACTTGCTTTGGAGGCATATTGTGCAACCGGAGCTGGTGTCTCCCGCTACACCAGGCAAGCAGCGCCTTCAGCACGGCGTGGACCACTAAGTGAGTAAGACTGGTAGTTTTACCCCGTATTCTCCTTCCTTGCAGCCACCTCCTGCCGACCACGATCAGAGGGGTGATCACTGAGATAATTTCAAGCAGGTTTAAGAGTTAGCCATGGAGCAGCAGATGGGTGGTTTCTGCAGGATTTACGCAGCCGCCATCTTGCCTCCCCAGGTCGACAGGACATTCACCTGTCTATCCCTTCATCCTGTTGCTCTATTTTGTTTTGTCTCTTTCTTCCATTATCCTTCTTTCATCCCATCTATCTTTCTTTTTTCCTTTTTTTTTTTCTTTCTTCTCCCCTTCTCCCTTTTTTAAATTCTTTGCTCTCTTCTCTTTCTTTTTTCTGCCACCACTTCCTATCTTCTCTACTTTTTTTTTGTTACGGAGTTTTATATAGCGCGAACTTGACCCGGTATCGGGTATCAGAGCGCTTTACATAGCACCACTTGCGTTACATGAGGACACATTCATTTTTTGTTAGGCAAGGGGAGATTAAGTGATTTGCCCAGAATCACAGGATGTTCAGCGTCATTGCCGAGACTCGAACCTGGTTCCCCAGATTCGAGGTCGATTCATGTTGACTGCGTTTCTTACTTCCTTTTCTTCCATTTTTTCTTTTTTATTCCCTTCTTCTTTTCTTGCCCTTTTCCTTCTTTCTTCCTTTTTCATTCTTCTTTAAGTTTTTTCCTTCATCCCTCCTTACTTCATTCTGTCAACCTTTCTTCTCTTTTCCTTCAACCTTTCTTCTCTTTTCCTTCCTTTCATTTTCTTCCCTTCTTCCTTCCTTTATCTTTAAACATGTTTTCGTTATTTGTCCTATAATTCCCTTCCCTTTATTCACCCTGTCCTACTTTTTCTCCTTCTTACCCTTCTATTCTTCCTCTTTTTCTTGCATCCTTTCTTTTTCCCTTTAACTTTCCTTCCTATCATTCTTTTTCTCCTTGTATTTATCTCTTTCTTCACCCTTTTCTTTGTTTTCATTTTCATTGTCCCCTTCCATTTGCCTTCTTCCCTTACTTTTGTTTTCATTCGTACCTCCTTTCTTTTCTTCATCCTTCCCTCCACCTTCTTCACCCCTTCCCCCTTCCTTTCTTCCTGTTTCTCTTGCTTTCTTTTCTCCTTCGTGCCTTCTTTCCTTTATTTCTTCATTTCTTCTGTGCTTCCTTTATTCCTCCTTTTCTATTGTATTTCCTTCCTTTGGTTCTTCTTCTTCCTCTTCTTTCTGTGTCTTCCCCATTCCCTTTCTTACTTCCTTGCCATCCTTTTCTCCCTTCTGTACTTTTTCCTTATCCCATTTCACACTCTGTATACCTCTATTGACCTTTTATTTTCTTAATTCCCATTTTCATGATTCCTCTGCTCCAGCTGCAGTTGACAGCAGAAGATTAATAATGCCACTGCATGCCTCTCAGACTACAGACCTGGTGATCACTTCTTCATGTAAGTGACCTCATCCTGCTGAGAGTGTTAATACCTTTCCAGTGAGTGATCCTGAGATCACCTCTCTCTGCAGATGGTGCCCATGCTCGGTCACTAGCCTTTGTCCATGGCGATCATCCCCTAGTTACAGGACTGATGGTTAGACCACTCCCAAGACCACTCCCACTCCCAAGCAGTCTACATCCAATTAGCTTCTCCTCCTGCACATGATATTGGTGATTCTGATTACCTCTTTTTTTTTGTTTACTCTCTCTTCTTGTACAGGGTCCTAATGGCATCTTGCAGACAACCCCCTGCTATGCAATGCCACAATGCATTGCTCTTTTTCAAGTGCGCTGGTGACTTGATTCCCTTGCTCAAGATATCTTGCTGCACAGGGCTCTGCCAGCATAGTCTACCTGCACTTTCACTTTTGTTTCCCAGGATCTCCTGCTCTCGGTGCAAGCATAGACACAAGTTGCCTTTGGTAGAAACCGACCATAGGTAGGGAGGACTCAGGACTATTGAATGCAGCTGGAAAATGTTGGCCACAAATGGTGGAGGCGGGTAGCTGGTCCATGTTTGATGTGCTTCTTTTCATGAGAACAAAAATCAGCACAGCCGTTTTTTGGGGGGGAGAGAGAGTTTTATATAGTGCGAACTCGACCCGAAGGTATCACAGTACTTTACATGAGCTTTACATGAGCACCAGTTGCGTTACAGACGGACAAATTCATTTTGTTGGGCACAGCAAGGTTAAGTGATTTGTCCAGAATCACAGGATTTTGAGAGTCCCTGCCGAGACTCGAACCCAGTTCCCCAGCTTCGAGGTCGACTGCTCTAGCTGTTACTCAAACAAAAAGTTCCTGACTCAAACAGTGCATGTCACAGAGATTAAATCCAAGGCATTTACAGACACAATCGTTTTGCCTTTCGCTCAGACTGCCCAACGCGAACTATAATTAGACCTGACAACAAGAGTTTCTCTCTAAAACTGTCCTTCCAATTGCTACCCCTTTTTTCTTTTCAAACATGAACCCTTCTAAGTTCATTTTTCAAGGACGCTTCTGCCTTTCCCCACTGACTGCCTTACCTAGTCATTGTTATGATCTGGATTTACAGCGCAGCTGTCACCAGACAATTATGTGAGCATCACTAAAGAGGGGCTTTTGCTCTGTCCACATGTTAGGAGCTAGAGTAGGGACTGATTGGACAGACTTTGTGTGCTTCCACAAAAGAGCATGCCCCTCACACAGCTGTGATCATTTTGTTTATTTATTCAGCTGCCTAGATCATTTATGTTGTTTACTCTGGCAGTAGTCTAGTTAGCAGGAGGGCAGTGATTAGCCTACATGGGTATTTTGGTCTGGCTTGACAGTGCAACTGTCACTTGACCTTTTAACCTCCACAAATATTATTATTCTGCAGTTCTTTGATTCCACATAAACGCATATTCATTCCCATGCTATTTACTTGTAATGCTTCACATTACCATACAGCATTCTTTTGAAGGCAGACCTATTGGCATTGCTAATGGTAATTTTCATTTTTTCACTGCAAGAGGAGCAGTGAATCTCAGACACCTGCTCGGGCTTCCTGAAAAGCTGTTGGGTCAGAGGGTCAAAATGGTAGGCAGTAGGACTAGGACTGCTGACAAAGCAGTATTAGATCAGCCGGTTTGGCAAGTCTGGTAGAAGTAAAGCATTATGAGAAGCTGGTAACAGGCCAAGCAGAACTTCACTCGTAAGCAAATCTGGGAGCGAGTCTTTCTTTTACAGACATCCTCTTCCGGTTACTACAGACTGGAAAAAACATGGCCAGCAGGCAATGGAGGGCAGCCATCCAAGGACCAATGCAATTTTACTGGCCTACAAGTGCGACGTGAGCAATGGCATCATCACTATTCAGACAGATTGGGGCGTATAGAGTGCCCTAAGCTGATTGGTTAAAGGGTGGCCAATATGATTGCTGAAACAGCAATCTCATTGGTCGCCCTCTGGAAGCTATTCCACATGTGAATTATGTATGTGCATTAATATTAGCTCTTTCACATTTGGGTATGAATCTGTTTTTGTCCAGTCTGCCTGCAGAGCTGGTTTTGGCACCTTTTTTTCTAAAAAAAAAAAAAACACACACAACAGGCAGATTTCGATAATTTCAAATGTCTGTGAAATTATTCGTCCAAGACTAAGAGGGAAAGTGGCTTTAGCGAAAGGGAGGAAAGTGCTATCTGCCTGTCACGATAAACGTTGTATCCAGCAGTAAGTAGCTTACTTTTGTGTTATTATAGTTTCCTGTAAGTGTCTTTCAAAACCATTAGCTTCGTAGTGATATTTGTGAACAGGCTGGTGTTGACAACTGAGCTCACCCGTGGCACGTGAGATGGAAATAGAGTGAATGACTTCTTTTGGCGGGTCTATCTACCTGTGTCCATTATGTGTGAATGTTTAGCTTGTAGTCACGGACTAGGGGCACTGTGTCTAGCCATCCGTCCTGGGCATGGCTGTCACCAAGGTAAACTCACCCGAGTCTCTGACAAATGGAAGACTAGTAGATTCTTTAGGAGAGTTTAGAGGGCCACGTGCTTGTGATTAACCAGGTAGGTGAGTGAGTCTCACCTGAGGTTATCAGTATCTGGGGGTGAAGGTGGAGCAGGGTAATCAATCAAAGGTCGAGGGACTCATTCGGAACTTAATTCCTTAGTGGTTATCTTGAAAATCTGGCATGGATCCAGCTCTTATGGACCTCCAATGAACACCTGTACGTAGGGTAGCCATCTGACATCAAGGGTTTTTTTGTCGGCCTGACCTGTACTCTTAAATTTGAGGCAGTAAAAATATTGGGAAAAGCAGTGCATTCAGGTATTTATTCCTTCTGAAACATAAACATAACACAGCTAGCACATAAAGCAATCAGTTAAAAGGTATCTGAGAGCTGTCTAAATCGTTTCAGAATGGCTATTGGAGCAATGAAGGGTCTGATTTCTATGATACAAAAACTTCCTGACAGTTTTACACAAATTATTTCTCACCTAGCAGCCCTTGACTGTTCCAGAATAGCAAAACGTAAACAAATGATCAGTACTTTTTTTCTATGAAAGGTGATAACCCTACCTATGTGGTAGAGGAAACTGGATGAGCAGAAAGTAGATAACAGCTCAATTTGGTGATGGAGTTCTACAATGCACTCTAATATAATACAAACACATTTATCCACACTTACCTAAATTGGCATCAGGCCCACAGATAAACAGTTTTCCCAATAAACGCACCATAGCGCCCTGCTCCGGAAGTGTATTTGAGGTCATTTGAGGGGCCATTCCGTTACGAAGATACCAGACGTCAAAGGATGATTTCCGGGAGATGGTGACAGTTATACAAGGCTGATAGAGTCAGGGTCAGACTGGGAACACAAACCAGCCCTGGCAATTCAGTTGGACCGACCTGGCGGTGGGGGAGGGGGTGCTAGTGAGTGAGACACACTGCTGCTGCTTTATTACAGTGTAATCCTGGGACCATACTCTTCCCGTACTACAATCCTGGACAAGGGTGTTCCGCAGGGTTCCTGTTTGAGCCCCACTCTATTTAATATCTATATGGCTCCCCTGGCAAGGGTTGCGGAGCGTTTTGGCTTCGAAATAATCTCATATCTGGATGACACCCAGCTGATGTTTACTTTTGACCAGGACGTTAGAGCAGCCAAAAACTGTCTCACCCGGGGCACGCTAGCCATTTCTGAGTGGATGAGCAGGAATTACCTCCAATTGAACTCTGATAAGACGGAGATTATGCTGTTTGGGAAAGCAACCTGCATTTGGACAAACGATTGGTGGCCGCACCAACTGGGCGTTACGCCTACGCCTAAGCAAGCCGTAAAAAACCTGGGCATGAAATTTGACCAAGCTCTCACAATGAAAGAGCACATTTTGACTACCTTGGGAGTATGCTATTTCAACATGGGCCTTCTGCGCAGAATATTCCCCTACCTCCCTACCTCTGCCCGTAAGACCCTAGTTCAAGCCTTGGTAATAAGTAGATTGGACTACGGCAACGCTCTTTTTGCAGATGTCAACGAGACCCTAGTGGCCAAATTCCAGGTAGTCCGAAATACTGCTGTCAGGCTTGTTCTTAATCGCCCGTCAGGCACGCCCTCAGCACCATTGCTGAAAGAACTGCACTGGCTTCCAATGAAGAAAAGGTCTTGTTTTAAGATCTGTTGCCTCACCCATAATGCCCTAAATGGAAAAGGCCCGTTATATCTGCAACAAAAAATCAATACTTACACCCCAGGACGCTGTCTCAGATCTTGTGACAAAGCCTTACTTTGCGTCCCTCGCATTTGTTTGTCGCGTAGTGGAGGAAAGGCATTTTCTTATCCTGCTCCTCATTACTGGAACAAGCTGCCACTCTATGTTCGTACTTGTTCGAACTACTGCAAATTCAGGAAACTCCTCAAATCCCACTTATTCTAACTTTATCCTCTCTGTTCTGATCCCTACTTCCGCACAGCGCCGAGATGCCCCCGGGTGAGTTGAGCGCTATATTAAATAATTTAACATAACATAACAGGGAGCAGATATTGCAGCACTGCTGCAAAACCGGCACCCACCACTCAAAAAACGGCCCCCTCATACTGGCCCGCTACGGCCAGTCCGGCCCTGGCTTTATATAGTCTATAATCTCTGCCGCAACGATAGAAATAGGATGACAGCTCCTGCAGGGCGATGAGTTGGTGCTGCAGCAATGGTAACATAACCAGCCCTTGAACTACTCCAATACCTTACTGTTCTGAAGCAGCCAACCTGTACAGGGCTTTCAGTTTTTCTAATATTTAGTCCATTTTGCAAATGTTAGAGGCAGTAAAATCATCAAATATCCTCTACTAAGTGTAGAACTGCTCATCAGCGGAGGCCTTGCTGGGCATGCGGGACACCATACTAGCCACTTTGTGACACAGCGAGCCGGTAGCTGGACATCCATCCTGGGGTCCCCACCTTTCTCCTGCCAGATCACTTATTTTAAGCGTTTATGTTATGTTATGGATAAGATATCTGTATAGCACAAACTGTGTAGTCCAGGTAATGCTTTTTTAATTTTATTGGGAGACAGCTTCAGAAGTGCTGCCAGGATCCGATTCAGACTCGTGACAACGGGCAGAACATGTGGTCTACCAGAGCTGGGGCTGCCCCAGGAAATGAGACAAAGTGTGGAACAGCTGGCATACATACCAAGGCAACTGATGGGGTGGAGGGGGTTAGGGAAACTTGTGTAGCATCCTGCTGTTATAATCGTAGTCAGGCAGAGTTCTTGTACCATGTGTATGCTGTAATCAATAGGAGTGCTATTCCTGTATCTACTTGCAAGCTGGCTCTCTTACCTGTGCAGGATATCAAATGTCTCAATCCTGGTGTATTATGTATTCTGAGCGCGTGTTTCTTCTTTTATGCAATAAAGTGCTTCCAGGAAGCCAGCTGGGTTTCAATCGGATCCAGAAGCACAGATCATAACACAACATTCTTTAAGCTGACATTCTAAGTAATTCAAATTCAGCTTAAATCTACAACAAATTTCCCTTGCTCAATTAGAAGAAAACGTAAAGGCAAATAAGGCTGAATTTCTAAAAGTACATTTTATAGAAAGAACAAAATATATAAATCAATACGTATAAATGTTACCTAAAAAGACTGGGAAATAGGATGGGGATTAGGATTATCGATATGTATAAACACAAAAAAATAATGGAAAATAACAATACCACAAAATTTCAGGTGAGTGGCCTTCGGCATGCACAAAGAATCAGCTTAAAGCTACAACACAAAGCTAGCCAAAAGAGTGCAGAGCACTATACCGTGTCAAAATCAAGGATAAATCAGCAAATAATTGTAGTGGGAGTTGGTGTCTGGGAGGAGAAATGTATTGTAACTGAATCATGATGTGGTCTTTTGGGGGCGTGGCTTAGCTGGCCAAGATGGCGGATGCTCATCGTTAGAGCTCTGCACCATAAACCGTGTAATCCGCCACAATCCGACTGCTGGGCCCAGCAAAACCACCGGCTCACTCTGCAGCATTACTTCTGATAGCGGTGCCTGGCCGCCATTGCCGTTTGAGGCCAGGACCAGACTGCTGGGTCCATGTGGCCGGCCTTGCCATGAATCACTGAGGAGGTCGGAGCTGCAGTGCTTCACTACATCAGGCTTGTGGAAATAGGTGCCCAGATCGGGAGTGGGGGCTGCAGCGAGGAAGCAGCGCAACGGGCAGCTGCGCCAGAGGCCGCATGGCCAAAGGCCACTCTGGAGGCAATGCGGCCTAGCAACAGAGCGGCCTAGCACTTCTCGCCTGAGGGGGGAGCCGTCCCCAGAGGAACAACACGGAGCCCCGGCTGGTCACAACATCGGCAAGGGCTGGACACCGCCCTTATCTATCCTCCTCCTCTCCTGCTGCTCCTTAGGTGCACACATGGCAAGGACCACAGAGACGCTGTGGTGGTGAGGGCCGACGCGCTGTAAGAGGAGCTCACAGCCTGCATCAATGACGGCTCGCCCGCTGTAATCTAGGGATGACCCTCTGCTATTGAGGGGGGTGAAGCTGGCCCGGGAGGGGCAGAGGAATGTTCTACTTCCCCCCCATCCCTTCCCATGTCACAGGGATACTCAGTGGAACGATAGCACTACAAGTGGGGGACTCCTACTCCCCATGATCCACTGATAGGACTGCTTTCATCCCTCTAACATTGCCCCCGGAGTCCAAGACACACATCGACCGGGGCCTGGGCACGCAGCCAACTGCCATCTCACTTAGCAGCCCATGGGGACCAAGGGCCGTAGCACTCGCACCCTGCTGGCCACCACTGGCATACTAACTCTTGTGGCATGGGTTGCTTGGATCACTGGTACTTCCTGTGAGCCTCTAATACTCACAACCCTGGGCAGGTGAAGTCGTCAGGGCCGCCATTTAAACAGGGGGTGACTGGCCCCCCCGGTCTACAATACTGGATACCACGCTGCAATGGGACACGCAATGCCTCACTGAGCCTGCAACTGATAAACTAGATATGGTCTTAGCCACCATTGAGAGCTCCCTGTTATCTATGGAATCTAAGTTAGGCTCCTTGGTAGCTGAATTGATCTTCCTAAGAGATGATCCTTGGAAGCTTGTGGACAGAGTCACCAATGGGGAGAAAATATTGGCCTCGCTACACCCGCTAGCCATAGACAATCAGTGTGCCCTCCTGGACTTGCAGAGTTGTGTGTGAACATTGGAGGAGACGGCGGAGGATGCTCCCTTAGGAGCAGCATATGAATCCTGGGCCTGCCAGAGGGAGTTGAAGACCAGGACCCACTGGCATTTTTGGAAACCTGGTTCAGGTCCTTTGTCCCTGCTTCGGACATCACCTCTTTCTTCTCTCTGGAGAGGAACCACCTGGTGCTGGTGCCTGGTGGCCCTGACGAGGCCCAGGCTGGCCAAGCTCCTGCACATCAAGGGCCTTAAAAGTAGAAGACAAGATTCTCATGCTCTTACCTGACTATACCCAGTGGTACCCCAAAAGTGCACCTCTTTTCTGGAGGTCAATAGGTGACTCAGACAAATGGGAATTCAATACTTCTTGCTGTTCCTGGCTCGCCTTAAGATCCTTACTAGCGGCGAGTCTCTCTTTTTTTACCGATCCTAAGGATGCATGGAACTGGGACGACAGAAACCCCACTGCCCCCTCAGTTGGAGATATGGCTGGACCCCCTCGACCCTCCCGCCCCCCACCCCCGGGCAGAAACAAAGAAATCTTTCTCGACGGGGACCCTCCCCGAAGTCCCCCACCCTGAAACAAATAATAAAGTCCGTCGGTGGGCCCTCCAGGCGCGGCTATCCTGGGGTGCCGGGACTGAGCTCTTGGACAGTGAAAGTGGCCCTCACATTTTTCCTCAGATGGAGAATCCAACTCGTCACATGACTCCAATCGGGAGTCACAAACTCTACCACCGGTGACTCCTCAAACAGCAGACACTATAATCTAATCTGGTGCCCCAATGTGAAGACGCAGGTGGTCTGAGCCCCTGCTTCCATACTTACCTAACAGCTGATGAGTCTTTAACATGTTTATTATTTAATAATCTGTGAGCTTATGTCCCCCGGGGCTGCCACAGCGAAGGTGTTGCCACCCACTCCCTCACTCTATCATAACCGGGTTAAGTATAACACAGATGTTGCCAAGTAGGGCGATGCTGCTCTTGGACCTTTGCCACTCATTGTTAGGCCACCGCCCCAAATAACTAAATGGTTGATTACTGTACCCAGTTTGGGTGTATCGTCGTTTGTGATAGGCTCTGTGAATTGTTGTTTGTACATGTTGAAGCCCTTCCACGGTCCCCCTCACGACTCGACATGATAGGCAGGCATCACATGTCACATACAAGTAGGGTGGTGGGGTGTTGGCGCATGAAGGAGACCCGCAGAGGTTTTACACTCACAGGGATGGGTTTTCATCACCATATACACTATTGTTCCACTTAATAACACTAACTTCCTTACCTTGAACACCTGTGGCATGCACACTGCAAGGAAACGCTATCCTGTATACTCCTATATTAAGCGACAGCATGCACAAATAGTATTGCTCCAGTAAACCCACATCACAACTGGGGAGCTACAGCAACTACAAAAGCGATGGAGGGGTCGGTGTATGCCACCACATAGTTCGCATACGTATGAGGGGCCATGGTCTGGATCCCACCGGGGTTTACTTTCCAAGTGCCAGTTACAGCAATAGACAGGGAAGGGTGATACGTATTGATTGAGGGCCAACTTGATGGCCCACATATTCTCATAGGGAGTTTCTACACCCCGAACACTGACCAGTGAGCCTTCAGGACTGCGCTGTCCTTGGAGCGCAGGCGCATAGGACTGAAATTCCATGGGTGCTGGTAGAGAAATAATTGTGTAATCGATCTTCACCTAGTTCGCTCTCACTTGCTGTGATGCAGTGCGTACAATAAAACTATTCTCCTCCTAGGTCACTTATCGGTCATCCAGGGGCAAACTATATTTTCTCACATCCACATGACGATGGGGCCCATAAACATCGCCTATCACACACACACACACACCCACCTGGATTTCCTTTATACCTTTACGAAATTCTGTACTCCTAGGAGAAGCATGAGAACTAAATGGAAAACACCATTTATGTACCGCTGGAAAGAGCCGGGATACCTTATTACCTATTGCTTTCTTAGTTATTTCTTAAGATATTCCTGCTCATTGTTTTGTCGATGGATCATCTAGTAAGAAATTAATTTGTAGTGATTAAGACTAGCTAAATCACAATAACCAATTACTAGTGTCACAATCATTTAGTAAAATAACCACTGAGTCGTTTGATTTAAGAATCTTAAATTTTATATAATTTTTAAAAGCATGAGAAAGAATTTAGACTTTTTATTAAATTATTCATTCATTGTTAATTCAAATATTTATTACGCAAAATCAATTTTATTGCAGAAAGGAAATTTTATCATGAAGCAAAAACCCTAATTACCTGCCTATCTTCCCTAATTTAGCCTAAGGATTTCTAACCTAAGTTTACGAGTTAAAAATATCTTGATTCTCATACTCAACTGGAAAAATAAGACAGCAACAGAAACTTCAGCTCGTCAGCATCAGCTACCTGCAACCCGTCTCATCTAACAGTCTTTCAGCATCTCCCGCTCAGTAAATGGATCGATCTGGACCACCCAGCACTGGAAGCCACCAACACCAACACCGACTCTGACTGCGACTCTCCAACTCCGACTGTGACCCCCTCCCACTAAGAGTAGGCCCTCTTATACCCTAATTCTAACTTTGCTAACTAATTGTTGCAACATTAATAACACGCTTTTCTTTCATTGGTCCATTCATTTCATCTATTCGTTCTTAATCAAGTTCTCCCGGATCCAACTTGTCCTTTGGAATGTATATGATCATTTCCTTTCTCACAGTTCAAAACATGTTTCCATCCGCTTCGATCAGTACATTTGTAACTTCTTTCGATACATTCGAGAACTCTCCAGGCATTGTCCTTTCTCTTAAAACGGTTTCCCACGGTTCCTTGCTGATCACCACGGCACATTATCAGATCAATTAGGTCACATCAGCCTTGACCATTCTTGCATCCTAGCCTCTCAGCCTCATCACGTGGTTAGCTTTTCTCCAACTTTTTCTCCCTTGTCACGCGTTTCCCCGCACATGCGCACTTCATTAACCGACAGCCATTTTATATCGCCACTCGTTTATACTTAGAAGCACTATTTTGAAATAAACAAAACATAATTAAAATAGAGAAACATAGCCTTTTCGTTTCCCACCCGTCATCTACGTACCCCAATTAGTTATTACCTAGCAGAAAGCAACATTTAAGCTGTTCCTTACTTACCATCACTATTGTTTTTGCAACGACACGTTTATATTCTATGAAGCACAAATCATGCATTTATTATAAATTTAGTACGCAATTATTTTTATGGTATAATTAGACACACAGACATTCGTTAATAGATTATTCAGCCCATATACTTGCGTGTTACCCTTCCCTCACGTACAGTGTTGATTAATACATTTAAACGAACATTTTATTAATTATTTATCAAATTTGTTAGGGGTTAAAAAAAATTATTTTCTCTGCTCCATCAACTCCCCCTTTGGTGATTTTTAAATCACCACATAAAACCAAGTTATACTTCTTTTTCAAGCAGCATATGTCTTTCATCCTTTTGCTTTTTGTTAGTTACACATCTGTCTCCATTTCATCTTGTCTTCTCGTCTCTTTATACATGCTTTCTTTCATTTTCTCTAACTCAATTCCACCCATTTCTCTCTCTCTCTCTTTCATTATTCTGTTATTTCTTTTTATCTTATTTTGTCTTACTTGTCTTTTTATACACGTTAGTACAATTTTCAACACCATGGCTAACAATATTACTACAGTTGCTATTATTATAACTTTCCCTATCATTAGTCTACTCATTCTGGTTAACCAATTTGCTACGGAAGAAAACCCTCTACCAAGTTTTCCCAAGACACTTTCAACCTCCAGTGGAACTAGTTCTTTGTGCAAATTTGTAATATTTGTAATATACTTTTGTATATTTTCACTTTTATCAGGAATGTAAGTGCAACAATGTTGGACTTTCAGCATTCCACAGACTCCACCCTCTTTTGCCAAAAGAATATCAAGGGCAAGCCGATTTTGCATCACCATAGCTCTCATGGCAACCATTTCGGTATTTACCATCAAGAACCCTCCCGCAGTATCTGTAGACAAACGATCTACTACTGTGGACAACTTCCGAATCTTAAATGCATTCAAAGATATTCCCACTGCTGGTATTAATGCTCCAAAAATATCACCTACAATTTCTGAAAAACTTTCCCTCTTTCTACGTGTAAAGCTATTAATCATCTTGTATGTTCCTTTTTCTTCTCTGTCCATATGAAAGATTTTTGGAAAGACCAGGCCTACATAGCAAGTTCCATACCAATGGTCCGGTAACCTGTAATAAGCTCTATTCCCACAAATATAATAGATACCTGGAAATATTGGATCTTTTCCACCTTTAAATCCCCAACCTCCCAAAATTTGATAATTGTCATGGCAGATACTGGAACCTACAAAGTAATTGTCATAGACTGTCTTATTTCTCCTAATACACAACTTTCCTGTTTGCGGCCAATCTAATGTCATTGCTGCATTTATCTTTTTCCCTTCATGATTTCCTTCCTCAAACGTCCATAGATGTGTTCCTTCCTCTTTTATTGCTTCTTTTTGAAATTTCATTCTTCTTTCTTCAACCATTTCTAAAAATACCTTTTCTTCTTTCTTTAATTCACAGGTAAGGTTGTTCTTAGCTATTTCTTCTAAGGTTAATTTTCTATGTTCTAGAAAGAATTCTCCTAAAACTTTTGATTGTTTTACTTTGTTAAGTTCTGGTACTACCGGAACGTTTGCAAAAATCTTATCTATATCAGTATAATAAGACTCTAATCTACCTGTTTTCTAAAATAAACTTGCTATTACACTACAGGTTATTCCATAAGTTAGAGGTAGGTGATGATAAGTCACACCTTCTGACACTGATGCAGGCAACTGCATACAAACATAACAATCTCTCACATCCATTGTCTCTACATATTCGTACAACAATTTTGTAAAAACATTTTTAGAAAAGTCTGTTACTGACTTATCCTTATGTAATTCTGCACTACTTCTTAAAATAACTGGTTCTTTAATATTAGTTTCTTTTTCTGGTTTAGTATCATTCTTCGCTTCTATTACAGCTAAACTAATAGGAATTGTGATTGCTAAAACTATCCATACGGTCATTAATAAACCCGTACAAAAGCAGCACATTTTACACCATCTTTTTACAAACTCACATTTATCTCTTCTATCCCTAGTATTTTCCATTTTGCTTTTATCTTTTTGTTAAGTTTCAGAAAATTGTGTCACTACACCTCAGAAATGACTTAGATGCCACTCTGCTTTCAAAAAGTCTTTGCTTGGTACTTTCTTTTAATTCTCTCCAGAATTCTTTCGTTGTCACATCCGGTGATTTGTCATATCCAGTAAGATTGTCACGTCCGGCAGAAGCACTATAAGTCTTAACTTCAGGTTTGTTGCATCTCACCTTTACCCATTCGATTTCTTAGTCTCGGGTTCTCGTGAGTGTTTCCTTCTTCTTTGTAATCCGTCAGTGCGATATACAGCCACTCAGGTGACTTGTACTTTGCATTCACTTTCTTCGTTCTTTTAGACTTTTGCAGTCGTTTTCCACTTGGCTTTTCTTGTTCCTTTTGACTTGTTATTTCATTCACTTGTTCAGCACTTTTTTCTCCTGTTCTTATTATTCTATATCTCAATTTTCTTATATAGTTGCTGGGCCAATTATCTCCTTTTCTTGGCCTTTTGGCTTCACCTTCTTTTTCTTCTCTTTCTGATTTCCAGTTTCTTTTTCTTGATTCAGTTTTTGTTTTCTCTTCTTCTCCACTTTCTTCAGATTCTGTTTCAACCTTTTCACTATTGTCTCTTATTTTGAAGCTTATGATCTCGTCTTCTCTTACTGGTGGATCTGTTTTCTCCTTCTTGTGTTCCCTTATTACTGTCCCTCCTCTGTGTTCTTCCGAATTGGTATTTTTCTCACTCTCTACTTCTAAATTTCCCTGTTCTTTTGTTTCACTATCTGTCCCTATTGCTCCTCGGGGTTCTTCTCGATTCTCTAACTTTTTATTTACTTCTTTCCCTACTTTGTCTATTAATATTATTTTTGAAGGATTTCCACCATAACTTGTACTTGGTTGCTCATCTAGGTCATTTTCTTGTTCATTTTCTTCTGTAATTGGTTTATATCCCCAAGTTCTCCTTCGAAATTCTTCACAGTTTGCAACTGAATCATCAGATCCTGAACTTGTGTCAGATATTTCCAGATGTCGGCTTACAGGTCGATCTTCAAGTTCTGGCACCCTTTCTCTTATTCCTGTTGTCCCAGTTGTTAAACTCTTATCCCACACTTCCAGACGTCGACTCACATGTCGATCAGTAGGTTCTTGAACTCTGATTGTGTGGCTGGCATGGACCAAGTTCTTCACTCCTGCACACTTGTCTGCAGTCGTTGTCACTAGGATTACCTGTCGTGGCTCGTCCCAGCGAGGAACTAGACAGTTTCTTCTCCTGTGGATTTTTATGCGGACCCAGTCTCCTGGATTCAAGTCGTGGGCTGGTTTTCTTTCAAGAGTGGTCGCATCCGGTCCAACCTGATGAAACACAGAACGCACCACATCAGCAATGTCCTTTGCAATAATCCAGTACTAGATCATCAGTTATAGTCAATAACTTGTTGACAGGTACTTGTGCTTGTCTCATTGCTCGTCCCATGATCATCTCATGAGGACTAAGTCCAGTTTTCTTTTCAGGGATGCTTCTGATGGTCATCAGGACAAGGGGCAGTGCATCTGGCCATTTGAGTCCTGTAGCTTGACACATTTTTCCTAATCTGTTCTTAATTGTTCCATTAATTTGCTCTACTACTCCAAAAGCCTCTGGTCTGTATGCACAATGTAGTTTTTGTTTAATACTCAATGCTTCACAAATCAATTGGATCAACTCATTTTGAAAATGTGTTCCTCTATCTGTCTCAACCGTGACTGGAAAACCATACCTTGGTATGAACTCTCGCAGCATAAGTTTTGCTACCGTTGTTCCATCATTCCTTCTAGTGGGGTATGCCTCCACCCAACGAGAAAACAAACAGACGACCACTAGAACATATTTTAGTCTGTTACAAGGGGGCATTTCGATGAAGTCTAATTGCATTCTAGTGAACGGACCACCTTCTCGTCCTATTGTTCCTAGACTCACTATTGTCTTTCTTCCTGGATTAAACAGCTGACAAATAAGACATCTTTGACAAAGACTTTCAGCTATCGCTCTGAATTTTGGGTTATACCAGGTTTGTCTGAAAAGTCTGATCATTGCATCTCTCCCAATATGAGCTTGTCCATGGTACATCCGTGCCATGTCTGCAATCATGCTATCAGGCATAACTGGTCTTTCATCTCTGTATACCCACACACCATTGTTTTCCTGTCTTCTACATCCTGCTTTTATCCAGTAATCTTTTTCCTCATCATTTGCAGCTTCCTTTATCTGTCTCACCTCATCCCATGTCTCGACAGTGTTAGTAAAAAGCAAAGGAGAAGAGATATGCTCCCTTTCTCTATTTTTATTTAGGGATACCATGTTCTCTGCACAATATCTGGCAATCTCGTCCGCGTAGTTATTGCCAACAGCTATGTAATCTTCGTTTTTCTTATGTGCCTTGCACTTTACTACAGCTATCTGTTTAGGCAGCTGTATCGCCTCAAGCAGTTTCTTAACAAAATCTCCATTTCTGATAGGTGTTCCTGCAGACGTCAAGAAACCTCTTTGTGACCAAATCTGACCGAAGTCATGCACAATACCGAAACCATACTGGCTATCGGTCACAATCGTAACTCGCACATTTCTTCCCAACTTACATGCTTGAATCAAAGCAATCAGTTCCGCAACTTGTGCAGACCTTATTCCTTTCAGACAAGACGCTTCCATCACAGTTGCCACTGTGCACACTGCGTAAGCTGCGCTTAAAACTCCTTCTTTCGTTCTCAAGCATGAGCCATCCACAAACATGACATAATCTGATTCCTTTAAAGGTTCATCTTTTATGTCAGCTCTTGGTTTTGTGCAATATTCCAGCACATTCAGACAATCATGATCTACTTCGTCTTGTTCAATTATACTCTCTTCATCTGGCAATGATGTTGAAGGATTCACATTCATGCATCTATCTATGGTCACATTTTCAGCACTCAAGATTACTTTTTCGTACTTAGTCAGCCGACTATGTGTCATGTACTGTGTTTTTGTTCTTGTCAAAAGAATTTCTACTGAATGGGGAACATATACTCTCAGTGGATACCCCATCACTATACCTTCACTTTGTTCCAGACTTACACAAGTAGCAGCAACTGCTTTCAGACATCCGGGCAACGCTTTTGCTATAGGATCTAAAACAGCTGAAAAATAAGCAATTGGTCTCTTCATTGTTCCATGTTTTTGTACCAGTACTGAAAACGCACATCCATCTCTTTCACTGCAGTACAATTCAAAATCCTTCTCATAATCAGGCATGCCTAAAGCAGGGGCCTCACACAATTTCTTTTTCAACTCTTTGAAAGATTTCATTTCTTCGTTATTTAACTCAAAAGGGTCTCTTACATCTTTCTTGGTCAATTTTTGTAATGGTTTAGCAATCAAGGAGAAACCACTTATCCATTGTCGGCAATATCCAACCATTCCCAGAAACATTCTTACCTCTCTTTGCGTCATTGGTGCTCTCATTCCTTGAATCATTCTTACTCTTTCTGTCGCTATCTTTCGCACTCCTTTCTCAATTTTATGCCCTAAATATTGAACTTCTTTTTGGCAAAATTGCAATTTTGAAGGGGACACTTTATGTCCTCTTTTCTCTAGATGGTTCAATAAAGCAATTGTATCACTTACACATGCTTCTTTTGTTTTCGATGCCACCAACAGGTCATCGATATACTGCACCATCACTGACTTTTCTGGCATTTTCAAATCTTCCAGAGATTTCTTTAAAATCTGATTAAAGATTGAGGGCTTTCTGTATACCCCTGAGGAATTCGGCACCATGCCAAAATACGCTCTCCGAACCGGAACGCAAATAATGGCTGGCTATCTGGATGCAAAGGAATAGAAAAAATGCGTGACACAAATCTATCACTGTGTACCACTCAGCTTCGTGTGGAATTTGATATAGAATTACTGCAGGGTTTGGCACTATTGGACAACAAGGCACAACTATTTTGTTGATCTTTCTCAAATCCTGTACTATTCTATATGTTCCGTTTGGCTTTTTCAGTCCCATAATAGGTGAATTACATGGACTGCTCATTATTTCTTTTAGAATTCCCTGTTCGATCATTTTATTTATTACAGGAGTTATTCCTTCAATTATTTCTGGGGTTAATTTATACTGTGGCGTATTTGGGTAAGTTGTTCCTTCTTTTACTGTTACTTTTACGGGATCAACTTCTTTCATTAATCCAATATCTTCTCCTGTAAAATCCCACACATTTTCTTTCACTGCAATTTTTAGTTCTTCTGGAAGTTTTTCTGCATCAAATGCAGGAAACAAACCATTCATTTCAGGTTCCTGATTCATCAAAGTTACTTTATACAATACATCTTCATCTGGGGTCTGAAATCCAATTCCATCTGGTGTACAATAAATTGTGCAATTCATTTTGCACAAAAGGTCACGACCTAAAAGATTTACAGGACTACAATCGCACACTACAAATCTATGCATTTTGCTAAAAGAACCAATTTTTACTTCCACTAATTCAGTAAGTGGTGTTTTAATCTGCTGATTTGCTACTCCTACTACTTGGATGTATTCACCTGAGAGAGGAAGGTTTGGAATTTCCACTGATCTAACAGTAGAACGGGTAGCTCCAGTATCGACAAGGAATGTTACATTTGCACCATTCACTTCTCCATCCACAAAGGGACCAGACTGATCTACCTCTAGAGTTGCGCCAAGTACGCACTCTTTTCCCTCTCCTAGGCACCGTCATGAGCTTTCATCCCATGTCTCATCCTCACTCTGTCGCAACCAATACTGAGAAATGTTAGCTGCTCGCGGCAACTGTGTTACCTGCTCTCCTCCGTAGAATCCTGTTTCTGTACTGTATCTTTGCTGGTTAACAGTGTTGGGAAGTGGTGGTTGTGGCACCTGACCTTGTTGAACAACTACCTCATTCTGCACCTGTGGAGTTAATGATTGATTTTCCGGATTAGGTTTAGGTGGGAACTTACACTCGTTTCTCCAATGCCCTAATTTTCCGCAATTATGACAGGGCCATTTCTTCTTTGCCTCCTCTAGACTCACTTGACCTTTCCCTTTACCTATGTTAGGTCGCGTTTTATTCTGTCCTGTTTCATTCCCACTATTATTATCCAATTGAGCTTCTTGTTTTTCTGCCACTTTCACCTGTGCCCACATTGCCTTCTCTTTCAATTTACGCTGTCTACTCTCAATATCATCACTGCAATACTTAGCATACCTCAGTACCTCGTCTACTGTGCCATTCTGCCAATTAATCATATGCTGTTTAATCATTTCACTAATCTCTGGTTTCAACCCAAACACAAATCTGTATACGAAATGGCTCATATCTTTTTCACTTAACTCCTCATATCCACTATACTGTTTGAAAACCAACAACAACCTTTCATAGTATGCATGTACAGACTCTTTGCTTTCCTGTGTAGTTCTATCAATTTTCACCCAATCTGTTTCTTTAGGAGGAATCTTATTTTTCAAAAAGGTAATCACCTTATCATACTTCCTCATCACCTCAGGACCTGGAGCTCCTGTCTTAGGATCTCTTGGATATTCTGTAGTTGGCCAGTCAACTGTAATTTTACACTCTGACCACAAATCAGTTGGTACCACTATGTCAAATAATCCATCTAAATCTATCCACAACACTTTTGAAACCTTTACAAACCTCTCTACTTGTCGGTACCATTCAACTGGTTTCTCTCTCAGCTTCGGAAATTCATTTGTGAATGACAGTATATCCTGCCTAGTCCAGGGAACATGCACATAACTACCACCTGGAGTTTCTCTCATAGGGTATTCTCTGGCAACAGGTTCTTTTTCAGTTATCATAAAAGCCAAAGAAGCTTTGTCTGTAGTTTTCTCATTCTTTTTGTCCATCTAACCTTCCATCTGTCCACATCACCCCATTTTCTCAGTAACACAATTAACTCTTTTATCTGTGTCAGCCTTCCTGCCGTGTTCAAGTTTTCAATATCTTTTTCACAAAAGTCTACTCTATAGGGTTTCTGCAATGTTTTCACTTTCGCAAAATCTATTCCAATTTCACTGGCTACCTCTTCTAGTTTGTCATGTAAATTCTTTGCTCTCCATGTAATACTTTTGCACAGAAACATTATTTCATCATCCTGGTAATTTTTTATCTTTTCTGTACCAATCGTTCCTAGAATTAATTCTTCCATGTCAATTTTTAACCTAATTACATCTAATGGTTTTTCTTCTGGTTCTTTCATTTTAAATGCCTTCATCCACTCATTTAACTCATCAGGAGTCGGACCTATGGGTGTATTATTTAGTTCTATCCAATTACCACTCTTTTCAGGAGTCTCTGTTGCAGATTCTGTTACCATATGCATTTTCCTACCATTGCACTCATTCACAGTCAAATTTGTAGGTGGACTTGGTCTGTAAGTACTAGCCAAATTACTTGTACTTGCACTTGGTTCCATCCTTTCTTTTTCTCTCTGAAATTGTGAACTCATGGGAATCACTAAAGATCGTTCATCAATTTTCTGATTCTCAAAAACTGGTATTACTGGACCTATTGTTACAGGTACAGTCACAGCTTCCATGTTTTTCGTTAATTCTCTAATTTTCTCAGTTAGTTCTTTTGTTGTCCTTGCCAATTCGCTTGCATTGTCACTTTCTATTCCTTCATTTTGTGAAGTTCTTATTTGATCTTGTGACCTATTTATTTCAATTCTTTTTACCGGACTTTTATTTCGCACAGTCTCTATTAGCGGCGCATTTGGTGTCACCACTGTAGAACTCTGCTGATACGGAGGTGGATTTCTATTTAAAATATCTTCCAGCAATTCATCATCCGTTTCGCTCTCATGCATATATTTCTCCCTCTCCATATGTTTCTTTTTCTCAGTACGTTTTCTCTTAGTCTCTTCCTCAACTGTAAAAGCCGGAAACAAACCTCCTGTCATGTTAGCACATCTCCATCGTTTTATTCTATCCTCATGATTTATTCCCCACATTCTTCCAGGCATAAACTCATGATCTCTTAAACCTCTGAATCTCTCTCTCTCATACATCTCATCCTCCCATTCCGTCAATGCCTCAAACTGTGTCGGTCTAGGTCTAGGTTCTAGATTTGTCATCTTTTCTCTCAAATTTCGCAAAACCGCTACACTAAATGAACCATTCTCAGGGAAAGCTAATGCACCATCATTCTTCGTATACTTTGCCCAATTTTCCAACCATATGCATGTATGATATCCATATTTCAGCATCATATGTGAAGCTGCTGATTTCGGCGGAGGAATTACTTGTCCCTCTCTAGTCACAACCTTTTTGTCTTTCTTAAAGAAATTCTTTAATTTTGTCGTCCATGACGTTCTCTCCCTTTCATACTCGTAATACGGCATGTTTTCGATTGGTTTTTCTCTTCAAACCAACACTGTTCCGTGTACGGAACTTTAACCAATCACAGCGCGACTCACACTAACGCACCAATCAGAACAATTCCCTTCGTCCGTGGACCAAACCAATCCTAGCGCGGCACTTTTCTACGTCACTCCTGACTCTGTGTTCACGTGACTAGCGCACTATCCAATCCTAGCGCGGCACTGTCGATGTCACTCCTGCTCTTTTACCCCTCCTTTACAAAAATTTATCGGCAATTTTCTTTTCACTGTTTTCTTCGTTAGTTACAACAATTAAAACAATTCCATAGTCTGATTCGCTAAACAAAAGTGACAGCTTTGTCCTTTTACACAAGAATCCTGTATTTCCAGTAGGCAGCGCTTACCTCTACCCTACCACAGAATTATCAACTCTCGCCGATAAAGTAGCACTTCCCTCTACCTTACCCTTCTTTCAAGCAAACAATTAACTCGTTTCTCTGGGGATAAGACACATGTGGAGACTAGGCTCCTGAGAATTAAGGCCAAAGTTTCACAAGAAAACGTGATTTGCTATTTCAGTTACACACCTTTCGTACAGAAAATCCCTAACATAACACAACCTGTGTTATTACCAAAAATGAATTCAGACCATGTACCAAATTCCATGTGACTTCTCTTGCCACACGTGTTCCACTTCCTACATCCCAGAAGCGTGAAAACTCACATATAACATAACACGACTCAACATATAGTGTTAGTCATAATAAAAATAATCAATAATCAATAATCACTAAACTAATCTATAGAAACCATAACTCTGCTACCAAGAAATCTGATGCAGCGCGTACAATAAAACTATTCTCCTCCTAGGTCACTTATCGGTCATCCAGGGGCAAACTATATTTTCTCACATCCACATGACGATGGGGCCCATAAACATCGCCTATCACACACACACACACACACCTGGATTTCCTTTATACCTTTACGAAATTCTGTACTCCTAGGAGAAGCATGAGAACTAAATGGAAAACACCATTTATGTACCGCTGGAAAGAGCCGGGATACCTTATTACCTATCGCTTTCTTAGTTATTTCTTAAGATATTCCTGCTCATTGTTTTGTCGATGGATCATCTAGTAAGAAATTAATTTGTAGTGATTAAGACCAGCTAAATCACAATAACCAATTACTAGTGTCACAATCATTTAGTAAAATAACCACTGAGTCGTTTGATTTAAGAATCTTAAATTTTATATAATTTTTAAAAGCATGAGAAAGAATTTAGACTTTTTATTCAATTATTCATTCATTGTTAATTCAAATATTTATTACGCAAAATCAATTTTATTGCAGAAAGGAAATTTTATCATGAAGCAAAAACCCTAATTACCTGCCTATCTTCCCTAATTTAGCCTAAGGATTTCTAACCTAAGTTTACGAGTTAAAAATATCTTGATTCTCATACTCAACTGGAAAAATAAGACAGCAACAGAAACTTCAGCTCGTCAGCATCAGCTACCTGCAACCCGTCTCATCTAACAGTCTTTCAGCATCTCCCGCTCAGTAAATGGATCGATCTGGACCACCCAGCACTGGAAGCCACCAACACCAACACCGACTCTGACTGCGACTCTCCAACTCCGACTGTGACCCCCTCCCACTAAGAGTAGGCCCTCTTATACCCTAATTCTAACTTTGCTAACTAATTGTTGCAACATTAATAACACGCTTTTCTTTCATTGGTCCATTCATTTCATCTATTCGTTCTTAATCAAGTTCTCCCGGATCCAACTTGTCCTTTGGAATGTATATGATCATTTCCTTTCTCACAGTTCAAGACATGTTTCCATCCGCTTCGATCAGTACATTTGTAACTTCTTTCGATACATTCGAGAACTCTGCAGGCATTGTCCTTTCTCTTAAAACGGTTTCCCACGGTTCCTTGCTGATCACCACGGCACACTATCAGTTCAATTAGGTCACATCAGCCTTGACCATTCTTGCATCCTAGCCTCTCAGCCTCATCACGTGGTTAGCTTTTCTCCAACTTTTTCTCCCTTGTCACGCGTTTCCCCGCACATGCGCACTTCATTAACCGGCAGCCATTTTATATCGCCACTCGTTTATACTTAGAAGCACTATTTTGAAATAAACAAAACATAATTAAAATAGAGAAACATAGCCTTTTCGTTTCCCACCCGTCATCTACGTACCCCAATTAGTTATTACCTAGCAGAAAGCAACATTTAAGCTGTTCCTTACTTACCATCACTATTGTTTTTGCAACGACACGTTTATATTCTATGAAGCACAAATCATGCATTTATTATAAATTTAGTACGCAATTATTTTTATGTTATAATTAGACACACAGACATTCGTTAATAGATTATTCAGCCCATATACTTGCGTGTTACCCTTCCCTCACGTACAGTGTTGATTAATACATTTAAACGAACATTTTATTAATTATTTATAAAATTTGTTAGGGGTTAAACTTTTTTATTTTCTCTGCTCCATCACTGCTAATGTGCACCTTCCCCACCCACTATCAAAGCACTTTGCGGGGTGGGTTCATCAATGGGCTCTGGCAGACTCATGGAGGGCCAGTCACCCAAGCTCCCAACTCTACTCCTTTTACTCTCAGATCATGACGCACATGTTGTTGACTTGCAATGGGATGCCCGGCATCCACCGACTCCCACATGGCGCCACCCCAATACTGCCTGGAAGATCCAGTCTTCCACAAAGCACAGGAGTCCCACACACGGCAATACTTTGCCAAACATTATAACTTAGCCTGTACTAGGACGGGTGTGAGTGGGACGCCTTCAAAGTGGTCACAAGAAGGATCTTCATACAGGTGATAGTGGGGGTACGCAGGACACTTGAGAAAGAGATAATGGAGGCGGAACGGCTCTTGCTGCCACTAGAGAGCAGCAGAGAGTGACCTCGCTAAAAGGGCGGAGCTAGCTGAGGCTAAAACCCGATATGCAGCCCTTCTGGAATATCTACGGTGCTTTAATCTTGGTGCATTTGTGGTCAAAACCCAAAGAGAGGGCGACAAGTCTGACAACCTCCTTGCATGGCTGATTCACAAGGAAACCAGCTCGAGCCCCATTCTGGAACTCAGTTCACAATCTGGTGTCACAGTTTATGCGCAACACAACCTCTTACAGGTGTTCCTCAGGTACTACTCTGCCATTTACGAGGCACCCCCACACCAGTGGCTGTGGGCATGATGGAGATGTTTCTGTCAGATCTGCCCTCCCTTGGATTCCTGATGCTCAAAGAGACCGCCTTGATGCTGTGATCTCGGCCACAAATGTCAAACAGTCTATTCGGGATCTTGCAAAAAACAAAACCCCTGACCCTGATGGGTGGCCAATGGAGCACTATAGCACTTTTACCAGCAGCCTAGCACCCCGTTTAGCAGAGATGTTTAACGATGCCTTAAAGTCTGGGGAACTACCACCCTCCCTCCGGGAGCCCCGCTTGGTATCCATTCCTAAGCCTGACAGAGACCCTGCCTGCCTGTCCTCGTACCAGCCTATTGTCATTCTAGGAGCTGATTATAAGATCCTAGGGTAAATTTTGTCCAGCAGATATGCTCAGATTCTCCCCGAGCTCATTCATCTGGATCAAAATGGCTTTGTCCCGGGGCGGAGCACTTCCCATATCAGATGCCTGTTTGGTGTTCAGGATCATTTTTTTTTAAATATTTTTTATTGCAGTTTTAAGTAAACACATTAATACCAAGCCCAACCCACCCCTATCCCACCCCACCCCACACGTTATGCGGACATATCATAAAAAATGCCAATCACTTGTATCACCACCGAAACAGTTAATTGGATATAGTTTATAAAACAACAATTCATTATAATACAGTACAGTTCAATCTAGGCTAATAGCCCTACCTTACCATTTAAGTGACTAGTGCAATAGCAGCCAAGTACCATATCAAGAGACCCCTAGGGTTCCGTAATTAGAGGATTGACTAACCCACTCTGTCAGTCGTACCCAAACTCTCCATCCCTTTTTCAGTGACTGATTACCCTTTCTTGCATAAACAGCCTTCTCTAAATTATACACCGATAATAACCAAGCCAACCATTGCTGAAACGTTGGGGGATTAGGGTCCAACCAGGATGAAGCGATACATAATCTTAAAATGGCCATAGAGACACATAACAGAGCTCCACCCCTCTCCTTCTTGTACTCCCAGTAAAATCAGAGTCGGGGTTATGGATACCTTCAGCTTGAGTTTATCATTAAAAAAACGAGTAATTTCATTTTTCAGGGGAAGAAGGACTCCACACGAAGCGAACATATGTACTATATCAACTTCATGTAAATCGAACCGGGGGCAAGAAGTTCCTTTACCTTCCCCCCATTTAGCAATCCTGTATGGTGTATAATATAAAAACAAACAGGTCTTATAAAACTGAACTTGTAAGCTTGCCGACATTAAAACAGTCTGGGCTAATGAAAAGGATCTATAAAATATCATTTCAGATATGCCCAATTTATCTTGCCATTTTAGGGAATATTTTCCTAGATCATCTTTCATTGCAATATTCAAAAGATGGTATACTGTCCCAATTCGACATTTATTCTGACCCATCAGTCTGTCTAACAATTCGATTTTTTTAAAACCTGCTGGTGCCTCCTCCCCCTGAGTTGCAAGAAGTCTCTTATTTGGAGTTATTTAAAAAATTCCTAATATATAAATTCAGTTTTCAGTTTTCAGTTCATTAAATGAAACAATATCGGTTAAAGAAAAAAATGCTCCTAATCCATTCATCCCGGCATTAAGCCAGGTTAGCATGTATTGATCCCTGAAAATCTCTGGTATGTTCTTATTATTCAGGAGGGGCATATAAAAATTCAATCTGCCTATGCCCATCAATCTACGAACCGATGCCCATACCTTAAATGCACCTAAAAGAGTCTTAGAACACACTCTTTTGTAGTAGCCAAGTTCAAGCGGTCGCGAAAGGTAGCCCTATGCCTCTACACCAATTAAAAGTTCAAAGGGAGAAGGAATACGATCCTCTACATCTCCATTAGGGTGTTCCTGTAATAAAATAGTACAATACTGCAGAGTAGTGGCCCAGTAATATAACTTAAGTTTAGGCAGAGCCCACCCATCCCTCTCTTTTGGAAGCAAGAGAAATTTAAGTGATCTTCTAGGTCTTGAATACGCCCCTAAAAACTGAGAGAATACATCGTCAAGTTTCTTCAGCCCCACTGGTTAGAAAACTCTAAGGCAATAGCTCTAAATAAGTTCAGGATTTTGTGGAAAAATATAATCTTAACTATATTACATCTGCCCACCAAGAAGAGATGTAAGTTATTTAATCTACAGAGCTCCTTTTTAGTCTTCCCAATCAGAGGGTCCAGATTTTCTTTAATAATTTAATCTGTGCTAGCTGTAATACTGACACCCAGATAAATCACATTTTTAACCACTGGGTTATCCACCAAGAGTATTTTATCATTAATGACAATTTGCATCTTATCTTTATTTAAGGAGTATCCAGAAATATTGCCAAACCTTAAGGCCTCTTCTTCAACTTTCTTGAGAGCCACAACCGGATTAGATGTTACGAGATCAATATCGTCGGCAATACAATACAATACATCCTTGTAATACAATACATCCTTGTATTTGAACCAGGTGAATAACCTTGTTATTTTCCAATCTCCTTATAAACAGATCAATGTACTTCACAAATAAAAGTGGGTAGCACGAACAACCTTGCCACGTTCCCCTTGATATCTTAAATTGTTACGTCAGTTCTCCAGTGACAAATACACTGGCCACAGGATTATAATACAGACCCTTCACTGCCTGGATAAAACCCAGTCCACTACCCATTCTTTGCATAGCGGCCCAAAGATAGTGCCAGGAGACCCTATCAAACACCTTCTCCGCATCAAGTAGGATCAAAGCCATAGGGTCCGCTGTCACTTGTGCCGCTTCAAGGAGAGAAATAACTCTTCTGGTATGGTCTCTTGTGCCTCTCCCGGCAATAAACCTGTGTTGCCAATTAAAGACTATCCTATGAATTACCTGAGATAGGCATGTGGCTAAACTTTTAGAGTAGGTTTTTGAATCTCCAGTAATTAAAGTAAATCGGGCGGTAGGAACCAAGTTTCTGTATTGATTTGTTCTTCTTTGGCAATACAATAATTTTGGCAGAGGACCAGGAACCTAGGGAAGTCTCTCTACTATGTATTTGCTCAAATAAGGTCATAATACATTCCTTAAGTTGTCCCGAGAATACTCTACAAAATTCAGTGGAAATAGAATCTGTGCCCGCAACCTTTCCTGCTGGTAGACTAGTCAAGGCTAGCAGGAACTCTTCCCACCGTAAGGGTCCTTCTAAAAACTCTTGTTCTTCTCTGGATAATTGATTCAGAGATATTGTATTTAGATACTCATTTATATGCTCAAGTACCAGATTGACCTCCCCTTTGGTACGTTCTGTGTACAAGGATTGATAAGAATTTTGAAAGGAGGCTCTAATCTCGACAGGATCTGAAACCACCCCATAAGTTGGATCTCTAATTGTCCATACTTCATAATGCATGTTTTCTTGTCTTGTTCTTATTGCTAGCTGGTGTCCTATTTGTTCACTACACTCGTAAACTCTTTCCCTCCACACTGTTAGTTTATCTGCTGCTTTTTTAGCTAATATTCCAGCTATCGCTGCCCTTGCCACTGCTACATCCAATTGGCCCCCCTCTACCTCTCTCCCCCGCCACACAGCTATTAACAATTTTTCCTCTGCCAAAATCAAAGTTTGCTGTCGGTCCTGCAATATCTGCTTTTCTTCTTTCCCCTGGTTCAAAGAAAACTGTAACGTCTCCCCCATATATACGCCTTCATAGTGTCCCAGACCACCCCTATTGGCACACTCCCTACGTTCTCTTTTAAAAGCACAAGAATCCATGTATAAATATGTTTGCAATATTCCTCATTAACTAGCATGGCCTTTCGAAGCTCCAAGAAACCATCTTCCTTTTAAACCTGTCTCCATGAATCTCTAGCTCTAAAGCGTTGTGATCTGACAAAAACTGAGGGTAGCGTTCAATTCTGCTGTCCTGTATTTAAGCATGTGATACATAGAACTAGTCTAGCTGGGCATGTGAATGATGTGACCGTAGCTATCAAAGACTGTAAGGTCCTAGAACGAGCCTGGAGATGCTCCAATGAGCCCGCAGCCAAAACACACTATAGAGATGCCATCAAGGCATATCATAAACAGTTCCGGAAGTCGAGGGCCGCACACTTTGCGACCAAAATTAAAAACAGCAGCAACGCCACTAAAACTATTTTTTCTCTTCTGAAGGGCATGATGAAGCCCTCATTAGCAGCTGAGCCCATTATTTCCACTAACATCCAATGTGAGGAACTGTGCCAAGTATTTAATTGGGAAAGTAGAACGTATTTACGATAACTTTGGTCCAGATAGCAAAGATCCATATTCACATTCTGTGCTGTCCTCTAGACACCCTTCCCCATCCCTCCTTTCCTTTCCCCCTATGTTCTTTGAAAAACTTCTAACTCTATGTAATAAGGTAAATTCGGGTTCCCTGGACAGTCCTCTCAGAACCGACCTAGTCTTAAAGTTTCAGGACTGTCTGCTTCCAGAATGTCTGGAGCTGATAAATCTGTCTTTGTCGTCAGCCTCGGTACTGGTCAGGGGGAAACATGCTAAAGTTATTCCACTATTAAAAAAACCTGTTTTGGATCCCTCCAAGCCTGAATATTTTTGCCCTATTTCTCTGCTTCCCTTTCTCGCCAAAATTACCGAATCTCATATCAATGCTATTCTAACTAAGTTTCTGGAATCCAATTTAATTTTGGATTCCTCCCAAAATGGGTTCAGGCCCCGACATAGCACGGAATCTGCTCTGTTGGCAGTCACAGAGCTCCTACGTGTCTCACTGGATGAGGGCAGATCTTCTGCCCTGATTTTGCTTGATTTAAGGGCAGCTTTTGATACTGTCTCTCATGAGATCCTGCTACACCGGCTGCAGGAGATTGGTATTGGTGATAAAGCTTTCACCTGGTTCACCTCCTTCCTATCTGACAGATCCTTTCAAGTCATCTCCCCTCCCTATCAATCCCAGACCTAAATGCTTCACTATGGGGTTCCCCAGGACTCTGCATTGAGTCCTACTCTGTTCAACATTTACATTCTCCCACTGGCTTTGGTTGCGAAATCTCGCAACGTCACTCTGGTATCCTATGCTGACGATACGCAGCAGGTGTTTTCCTTTTCCAACGACCCTATGCAGAACCCAGCCAAATTTCAAGAAGACTTGGTTACCATATCTGATTGGATGGCGGCCAATTGCCTCTAGTTAAATTCTAATAAATATGAAATTCTTCTCTTGGGGAGAGATACCGATTTATAGGGCAACCACTGGTGGCCTCCCTCGCTAGGACGGCTGTTAAGAACCTGGGAGACTGGGTAGACAATGCCCTGTCTTTTGAAGCTCAGGTGAAGTCAGTAGTGGGCACCTGTTTTGGACTCTTACATGGTCTAAAACCTATTTGGGGACTCTTTGACTCCCATACGCGTCAGATGATTATCCATTCCATAATACTGTCTAGGCTGGATTACTGCAACACACTGATCCTTGGGTCCAATAAGACAGTGATTAAAAGGCTTCAGCTAGCCCAGAATGCTGCAGCACATCTCTTTTTCGCCCTTCCGAATCTGTGTTCTGTCACTGGTTTTATCTGCCGGCTGCATTGGCTCCCTATGGAGTAGAGAATCCTCTTTAAGGCCCTATGTATCTCTCATAAAATTCTCGCGGGCCTCGGTCCTCCCATTTTAGCTAATCTGCTACGCCCCTATGTCCCCTCTCGTGCCTGGCGCTCGGCTGAGCTCCATTTAGCCCATGTTCCCCGGGTGAGAAAAAGCTCCCCTCCTCTGGAACACTCTGCCTCTATCTATCAGGTGCACCCAGGATCCCTGGGCCTTTAGAAGGGCTGTGAAGACCTGGCTATTTTCTGTCTAACCTCTGTCTCTCCTGCTGATCTTGTCTTCTCTGAAACTAGCGCTGGGACGTGCCTTTGCTGAGGCAGCCATGCGCTTTACAAATACTCTAGCATAACATAGTATGTATAACCATGTTCAGTAGATCTTGTACTATGCCATATATTGACCAAACCGTGATCCTGACATAAACTCTTCAGTGATTGATATACTTTCGGTTTCTGTCCTATGTATGTTTGATGATCTTCCATAGATCAGTTACCGGGTATATTCATATTCCCACACAATATAGTTGGCAAGAGCCAAAGTGCAAGCTCGTTCAAAAGCCAGTCAAATACACCTGGATCATCTATTATACATCCATACACTGAGCATGTAAATTTGAATCCAATAGAGGACTGGCAATCAACAATGACCCATCTGACATGCGTATCCATCAGTGTTTGTTTGAACTGTACACCCACTAAAATTTCCACCTCACTGGTACGCCCACCTTGAAACGTGCCCCTGATCAATCTATACCCAAGTGAATTTAACACATCCCTCTGTGCTCCTTCTATATGAGTTTCTTGTAGACAGATAATATCTGCATATAACATTTGAAGCCCTAATGAAACTCTCTGCTTTTTTTTTTTCATCATTCATCCCACAAATATTGATAGTAGCTATCCACAGCTTCCCCTTCCCAACCATCAAGTCATCCTAGATTCCAGGCCTTGCATGCCCCCTCTAGGTCCTGTATACAAAATAAAGCACAGATCTCTGAACCTTTCATCTTGTAACATCCAATTATCTCTCTCAATAACCCACCAATGTGTGAAACCCCCTTCCCAACCACCCAAAACCCCACCAGACCCACCCCCTCCCCGTCCCCCTCACCCCCACCAAAAAATGAGCAATCAGGCCAAGCCTGGATGATGTGCACCTTAAATAACATATCCACCGCCCAACCACCCCTGCCAAAGAAGAACCTCAAACGTAAATCTGCGTTATTCCCAGCTGTTTCTGCTGTATGTTTTCTTTACGTGCCTAACCAAACCCCCCCTACACGCCCCCCTCCCGCCGGGTTGCCTTGCTACTATCTAGCTAATGTGGCAGGCCCTCCATTAAGCGCCTTTAAATATTTTGTAGATGCACATCAGCACTCCAGTTTAACAGAGAATGAAACCCCCTCATGTTCTTTTTTTGCATTTGGGCGAGCCTAGTTATATATATATAGTCTCAGCAGAAAATTCCCAAAGTACACGAGCATTGCTCGAGGCCTCTCCAGATCACTGGATTGACGTTTTTCAGTGTTAAGGGAAAACGATGCGAACGTTGAACTTCTATGTCCCAGTCCCATTTTGTCACATCTGGAAATGTGCCTTTTAAGAGGTTTACAACAAATGCTCTGGCATTACCCTCCTTCACACCTTCAGGTATCCCAGAAATCTTAAGTTATTCCTTCTTTGCCTATTCTCCTGGTCTTCGAGCCTCCACATGACATCAGTCATGATAGATTTTTGGGATGCACTTTGGGTTTTTAGAGTGCTAACCTCAGTCTTGAGGCTCTCAGTCCCTCCTTCCACCATTGTTAACTTGTCTGCGATGTCTGGACACGTCTTATTCATTTTCCTCACCGCACCCTGCAGTTTTTTTAAGCTAACCTAGCCCGATGGCTATCACTCCGGGCTACATCCTGTAGTTGTTTAATAGGAAAAAATAAATCATAGAAAGAGAGGGATCCATAGAATTAGCTGCCACCATGGTCTCCCCTTCCACCCCTGGTTCTTTTTCGGGTTTCTCTCCATCAGGCTAAACAAGATGTGCGGTGGAGTAGTCCCATTTTAGTTACGGACAATTCGCCTTCTTTTTCTCTTTTTGTAGTTATGATTTCTTTTGTTGAGTCAATATCACCGACTTTTCCATCAAACTACTGCTGCTTGAATCTAAAGCTACATCATCACTTGAAGATGAGCTACCAAGATTAGAGGATTCAAATTAATCAGTTAAAGAGAAAAAAGTCTCACCCATAGTATCAGAAGAAATAGCTGTTTCCTGCTTCCTATCCTCGAGCTTACTCCGAATAGTAGCCGGGGGGGGGGGAGACAATATTTCTAAAGGGTATATTTGTGTCACTACCCTGTCCCCCTGTAGCATACGGGGGGCAAACATCTTGCAAAATCTCTGAAGTATTTTTTATAAAATCTGCAGCCTTCACCTCCCTTGGGACCCCCGAAGATATTGACCCGACCTGCAATTGATAAATTAACGTCTCTGTATGCTCAACATGTATGTTGCTCCTGTGGTCTCCACACATCTCTGTCGGGGTTTCCATTAAAGGATCCTCAATTATATTTGATGCAGGTTTCTCCTGTAAGTCACCCTTTAATCCTCTGGTGTTAGGAGCCACAAACAGGTTAGCAAATGAGGGCTGAGATCCTCCATACTCCGGCTGCAATGCTCTACGGGCCAGCGGCTGTGATGATTTCCTCCCAGTCTCAAGCTTTCCCTTTCCGGCTGTTTCGTCGCCTTTAGATTCCTGTTTAGATTTGCAGCGAGTTGGTGCTAACGTAGATGCTGTGAAAACTGCCCGAGCTACCGCAGTAGCTGAAACCACAGGAGCTGCTGGTCAAGACTTGGTGTTTTTTGTTCCCCGACCTGTCATGACCTCGGGCAGGAGTGCTCTCTGGGTCCAGAGCAGTTTGGTTCCAAGCGGGAAAAGTGCCATGCCAGCCACAAAACTGGCGCGAGAACAAGGCAGGTCAGTGCCCTATACTTAACGCCACTACGGCCTGGGGTTACTGGGGCTCTCACTGCTGTACTCATATGATCTGATAAACTAAAAAAAAAACAGTTTTGACAAAAAAATCATGTTGTAGTCTTTTAACAGGTGGGTCTTCAACTCTTTCCTGAATTGGAGTAGGGGTGTGGCAGTTCTGATAGACACAGAGATGTTGTTTCAGAGTTGCATAGATGGAAAAGTACTGTTGCTTTTGTTTTTTACACTTCTTGTTTTTCAGTCTGCCAATATCCTGTCTGGGACTGCGCTAAACGCGACTAGAGATGGGGAATTTGTCAGCCAGATCGAGGGTGAGGGGTAAATTATAACACTTGTTTTGAAGATGGTGCAAGAAATCAGTGAAATTGAACCAGAGTAAAGATGATGTAATCATATTTTTTTAGTCCCTGGATGAGATATGCTGTGACATGCAGCATGTGCTACAAAGGAAGGTCATTATGGAGCAGGAAATGTCCACCATTAGCTGCAAGAATGCGGGAGATTGAATAGTAGTCATGAACTCACTTGCTGGAAGGAAGAGTTTCAGTATCTTTTTAGTAGCGTGAGCTGGCACCAGGGTATATTTTTTATATTGTCAAAGTGTTCCTTGAGTTTGAGGCTGCTGTCCAGGCTGAATCCAAGTGACTTGACATTGGGTGAGAGTTGAAATTGGAGCATCAATGCCATTGTCATTGAGCCAGGTCTGGACTATTTCTTGCTTGTTGTTCTTGGCAAATAACAGTACTTCTGTTGTAATGAAATGTAATGTAATGAAAAAGTAATTCATAGAGCTCGAAATCATGCCCGAGGGCGTCTTGGCGCTGTCAGAGGCAGGTCTAAGGCAGATCAGTAGAAAGAAGTGAGGTTTCTTGCTCAGCTTATGTGCCTGCTGTCTTGCGAGAAAAGCCAGGTCTGTAAAGCTTTTCTGAAGGCGAGTAGGGAGGGAGCAGCTTTTAGTGTCAATGTTAGGCTGTTCCAGAGCACTGCTGTGGTCCTGAAAAAGTTCTTTCCGCCCCAAGTGGTCCTCTTAAATGGGGGGACAGTCAGGTTCATGGCCTAGCCAGAGCGGAGCGTCCTCCCTGGGATATACCAACTAAGCTTCTCCTTGAAATATACTGGTCCCTGGTCGTGCAGTGATTTATAGGCTAAGCATAATGCTTTGAATCTGCAACATTGTCTAACTGGTAACCATGGAGTTTCCTAATGGCTCCTCTAGCGGATTCATATTTTGGAATTTTAAAAAGGAAACTTGCAGCTGCATTTTGTAGAGTCTGGAGTCTCTTCAGGGGACCTGTCGTAAGGCTAAGGTAGAGACTATTACAATAGTCAATCCTTGAGAGTATCAAAGTGATGATCACAGTTTTTAATAGTTCTGGGGGTAGGAATTTCTCAATCTTTTTTACCAGCCTCAGAGCGCAAAAAGAAGCTGATGTAATTTTATTCACCTGATCTTTGGGCTTCATTTTATTGTCTAACAAGAAACCAAGATTTTTTAATTTGTTTGAGGGTTCCAGAAGAGGGCCCAACTCAGGCAACCACCAAGCCGGCGTCCAGAGGGAGGGGTTATTTCCAAAGATGACGACCTCAGTCTTTGTGGTGTTCAATTTAAGACAGTTATTGTCCATCCAGGTGCTAACTTTACTCATGCAGGTCTTGAATGCAGAGCTCAAGTTAGTTTCTGGTCTTCTTAGTGACACCACAATTTGAGTGTCATCGGCGTATGATGCAAGAGAGAAACCAGAATTTTTGATGAGTGTCGCCAGTGGTGTAACATAAAGACTGAACAGTGTAGGACTCCGGGCTAAGCCCTGGGGGACTCCGCAAGGCAAGGAGAAAGGCCTTGATGAGATATTGCCCAGTACCACACTTTGTTGTCTATTTGCGAGAAAGGATTGAAGGAGATCTAGTTCAGTGGCCTTGATCCCTAGGCTCCGCATACGGTCAACCAGGATCTCATGGTTGCCCGTATCGACTCTGCGGAGAGGTCCAGCAAGACCAGAGCCGCTGTCCCCCCGTTATCCAACCTTTCTCGGATGTCTTCCTTCGCTATTATCAAGGCAGAATCTGTACTCTGGTTTTTTCTAAAACCATGTATCATCCAGAAGAGCGTTTTCCTCTATGTACTCTGAGAGTTGCTCATTCATCACCTTCTCTGCCAATTTGGCGGTGTTAGACTTGGCATATTTTGGCGTGTTTTCTCTGTCTTTTTGCTTTCTGACCTACCGGTTTTGACTCTATTTTTGTTGGTTTAGTGTCTCTGCTCACTTTCTCACTGCTGTTCAGTGTTAAAGTGCAAGTGCTCCTGTTGTAAATTGTTATTATGGATTGGTGTCTCCATGATTGGCTGATTAGATTTACTAGTCAGTCCCTAGTACTGTACACCGTGTGTGCCCAGGGCCTGTAAATCAAATGCTGCTAGTGGGCTTGCAGCACGGATTGTGCCACCCACACAAGCATCCTGTAAATGTAACGCTGGCCTGCCATTGCAGAGCCTGAGTGCAGTCTGGTACTGCCATGTTGACTTGGCAAGTGTACCCACTTGCCTGGCCCTAACCTTCCCTTTTCTTACATATCAGTCACCCCTAAGGTAGGCCCAAGGTACCCCTTTGGGCAGGGTGCAGTGTATGTGAAAGGTTGGACATGCCCTGATGTGTGTGGCATGTCCTGATAGTGAATTACAGCCAATTTCGTTTTTCACTATTGCAAGGCTACCTGTTCCCTTAGGACAGAAAGGGGAGTTTGTTTATAACATCTTATAAATATAACTACCCCTGGGAACAAGGTAGAAAAATAAAGTTTAGTATGCCTGAACTCAGAATCTAAAGATGCATCTTTTAGTAAAGGTGATTTTTACATTCTGTTTTTGAAAATACCACTTTTAGAAAGTAGGTATTTTCTTGCCTACCCATCCAGTGTGCCTCTGCTGGGTTTGTGGATTGACTGTCTGGCTTTGGGACGACAGGGGCTGGGAAGGAGCAGTGGCTCCAGAGAGTCTAGATAGGTCAGGGAGGGGCTGAATAGACCTGGGCTGCATTTAGAGTAGGGGGAGGAGATTTCCTTTCCTGAAAGGGCCTGGTCTGCCTCTGACAATGTTGTCTCCACCTCCTGCCAGGAAGCTGCACCAGAGAGGACAGAACTGGTTCTGGCTGGGCACAGACACTCTCTGCCCCCAGAGAACAAAGGATTTTGGGCTATAAAAAGTGGGGCCTAAACCCCTAAACTTTAGAACTCTTTTGGAACCAAGAAGACTGCCGAGAAGAAGAGCTGGAGAAGCTGTGAGGAGGGACTACCACTTTGCTGTGTGCTTTGCTGTGTTGACCTGCAGTGGCTGCTTCTGTCTTGGGCAGTGAAAGGACTGGACTGAACTTTCTGCAATTTCTTTTTGTGAGTTTCTCCAAGGGCTTGAGGTAGAGCTTGCCCCCTGTTCAAGAAGTCTCAGGAACAGCAAAGACTTCAAGTTCTTCTGCCATCAGCACTGGGGACTGTGTGTTTTGTGCTGCAACAGAAGAAAAAGCAACCTGACGCCGTCTACAATGCCGCTGCCGACTCTATGTCCTGACGGCACCGCAGAGGGCACCGCCGCAACGCTGCACTGCAACCCTGGTCTCACCGACGACGCCACCTGATGCCGCCACTGAGCCACTGCTTGCACCGCATCCTGTGGGTACCGCACTCCACACCGCCTCGCTTCACGCCGTCGCCCTGGTATCCCCGACGACGCTCCTCCACGCCGACATTGATGCCGCTACTTGCACCGTGGTTCGAGGGCACTGCTCGTAAGTTACACGATGCACCGTCCTCATCCCTCTCCGCAGCCTTGGCCTACCGACGCCAGCGCCATCGACTCCAGTTCATCAGCCGACAACAGCGCTTTCGCAATGACGATGCCGCTGCTTGCACCGTGACCTGCCAGCACCGCGATGAGCACCATATCACTTCGCACCGCAGCCCTGGTCTCACCGACGCCGCTGGACGTCCGTCACCGAGCCGCTGCCTGCACCGCGACCTGAGGGCACCGCACGCTGCACCGCTGCACTTCGCACTGCAGCCCCAATGCCTGCCGGCCCTCCCGACTTCAACCGCGAGGAGTTCGATCTGCAACGCGTGTGACTTCCAGGGCCAGACGACTCCTGTACCGACCTCCTGTACCGACCTCCGGAACCGACGCCTGCGGACGCCGGCCTTTCGGGGCTCATCGAGAGGTCGTCGGTGCCCTGCATTTCTAAAGGTACTGTTTTGCGGGTCTTCCTGACACCGTAGCTGGCCCGCGACGCTGCGGTCGGCCAGAAGTGTTTGGATTTGTTGCTCACGACGCCTTAATAGCCCCAGACGGAGCTATCGACTTCAAGGAACTATATTTCAAGTCTATTTTGAGTACTGAAGATTTCAAAGGGCCATATGTATCAAGCCTTTTTCCCGTTTGCAAACGGGCAGATTCTCAGAATCTGCCCGTTTGCAAATGGGAAAAAGCATTTTGGGATGTATCATCCCAAAAGGCCATCGCAAAATAGAGAATCGCAAAATTTGCGATTCTCTATTTTGCAAATGCAATTAAGGAATTGCAAATTGCGATTCCTTAAATGCAATTCTGGAAGCACCAGAAATGTGCTATTTGGCCTTAAGGAATTGCAAATTACCACCAACTTCAAGTTGGTGGTAATTTGCGATTTTCTTTAAAAAAGCACTTTTTGATTTTTTAAAAGTGCCATATGTCGCACATACATGCCTTTAGGGCATGTATGTGCGCAAAATGTGCACACATGCATTTTTCAGGGGTGCAAAAGGGTGTCCTTTTGGCACCCTTGCAACCTTGAAATTGCATTCTCAATTTGCGATTCTCTAATTGGTAATCGCAAATTGAGAATGTCTTCCCATTCATTCCTATGGGCCTCCTAGCCCATAGGAATGAATGGGAAGGTATTCCTTATTTGCGAATCTCAATTTGCGATTCGCAAATAAGGAATATGTAGGATTCGCAAAATGTTTTGCAAATGCTACATACATTGCATTTTGCGATTCTCTAATTGCGATTCGCTAAAAATCGCAATTTGAGAATCGCAAAACTCTTTTTTGATACATATGGCCCTAAGTACTGTGTTGTAGATTTCTATTGTTTTTGGTCTTGTCTTAAGCATATAAAAATATTGGATATTTTTCTAAACTGGTGTGGTGTCCTTTTGTAGTGTTTTCCCTGTGTTACTGTTGGTTATGTTCAAATGCTTTACACACTGCCTCTAAGTTAAGCCTGACTGCTCGTGCCAAGCTACCAAGGGGGTGAGCAGGGGTTATTTTAGGAGTGTAACTCCCTTATCCTGATGTTTCTTCTCTCCCCCGCTTGTTCCTCTGCTCTCACTCAGATGTACCCTGTTCTGCTCCCCATTGAAATGTTTTTATTTTGTTTTATTTTTCTGGGGGTGTCAAACACTTGCAAAGTGGTTGCTACATTTTTAGTGCTGTTGTATGTTTACTTTTCACTTTTTTAACATGGACGTCAGTTAGACAAGTAATAAAAAAATGGACGCTATCCACCATGGCACATGAGCAAACAAGCATCATGATATACAACATATCTGAGTTTATCAGCAGTCATGTTGGAATGGGTTTTATTAGGAAACCCAGTGCAAGACTGCTGAGCATGCGCATATGTGTGTTTTGATGGATGCTTTTTGAGCAGTGTGTTTGCATGTCATTTCCAATAGCTTCAGCAAAGCCAATAGCTCAGCATATTCAAGCCTACTCCTAGTAGCTTTTCAAATACTTGTGTTGCAGTTGTTTTTTATACACTCACAATCATATTCTATTACTAATAATGAGAGGACTGAAGTATGTGCCACTTACATTTAGGGAAGATCAGATTCCGCAGTATGTATCCATGTGCTTGTGACATATATTTCCATTCAAGCCTTGCATGCCTTTTACAAGAGGTAGGATTTCCATGATCTACCATCACTACCATCACAACAGTCATGCTATGTGGTCTCACCATCACAATTAGAAAAGAGATGGCTACCAAAGGAGAGGCCCAGCAGGGTGAGAGATATTATAGGCAGGCAACGGCGTAGGCAGAGCGCGTTGTCCGCGCGCGACAGGAAGCCCTTGTGAGGCGGCGAGAGCGCAGAAGAGCGGACAGCGGTGTGTGCTGAGCACGCTGCCCGTGAGGAAAGCTGGTATTCGGAGCAGGCAGCGGCGTGTGCTGAGCGTGCTGCCCATGAGGAGAGCTGGTATTCTGAGCGGGCAGCGGCGTGTGCTGAGCGCGCTGCCCGTGAGGAGAGCTGGTATTAGGAGCGAGCAGCCACGGGGAGCCTCTGGGGAGAGCTGGTATTCGGAGCGGGCAGCCACGTGTGCTGAGCACACTGCCCGTGAGGAGACCTGGTATTAGGAGCGGGCAGCGGCGTGTTGAGCGCGCTGCCTCTGGGGAGAGCTGGTATTCGGAGCGGGCAGCCACGTGTGCTGAGCACACTGCCCGTGAGGAGACCTGGTATTAGGAGCGGGCAGCGGCGTGTGCTGAGCGCGCTGCCTCTGGGGAGAGCTGGTATTCGGAGCGGGCAGCCACGTGTGCTGAGCACACTGCCCGTGAGGAGACCTGGTATTAGGAGCGGGCAGCGGCGTGTGCTGAGCGCGCTGCCCGAGGAGCCGCCTGCCAACTCTCACTGCCAGGAAACTCACTGCTGCTCCCGGGGCTCTACACAGACGTGGCCTATCACTCACCAGGGCCGCCTAGATCTGGCACACCCCTCCCAGTTGCAGGCCGCGCGCCCGGCACCCAGGGAGAGAAAGGTGCCTCAGGCCTCAGAGCAGCACAGCCCGTCACTCGCTCATCTAGGGGCCAGCCACCACCAGCCTCCGGTAAGGCAGCGGCACAAAGAGGGACCAGGCTCATTCTGCAGCTGAGCCGCTTTGAGGTAACTCCTTCCCCAGTCATCTGTTTCATCCCCCGCCAGTAACAGAACAAAGTACCCGCCGGCGGCCCGAGGTGCTCACCAGGTTACTTTCAACCAGTCCCTGTTCTCAGCTCGACCTTCGGGTTCCTGATCATCAGCGTTTTCCCGCTTTCACTTTTGATGTTAAAAGTAAAGCGCGGGTGCCGCGATTATAGCAAAAGTAAAGAAATAGATGTTTTTTTCTATTTCTTTACTTTTGATTTTGGCTTCCACATTTTTTTACTTTCATTTTAGGATTTACATGCCTGTCACAGGGTAGTCTGTGATACCACACTGCCAGCTTAAACTACACTCATCTGTGATAATACTACACTGACAGAGCACACTTCATTGATCTTCGATGCTGCCCTGATACACTGCACCGCCTCATGACGCTGCACTGCCATAGTACACTACACTGGTGTGACACTGCACACTCCCAAAGCACACTGCACTGGTGCGCCCCGCTGCATTATTTCCAGGGCACATGTAACTGACGCTAAAGGATTCACTTCCACCAGAGGACTTAGCAGTGGTAATACTGTGTGTCCAGATGCTCTGGTCTACGAAACCACACAGCTGGATCAAACTGCACTGCTAGCGCACACCGCACTGGCTTGACACTGCGGTGGTACACGACATTGCACTGCTAGCTCCCTGCAGCAGTCTCTCTAAGAGGTAGGTACAAAGAAACGTGTGGGTAAACACTTTTTTGGAAGGCTGTTGGCACCCTTGTCTGCTTTTTTTTCATGGCCCTCCTTAACTGCCCACTTCCTCCTTCATCCCAAATTCTCAGTGCATAAAAAATTAAAGAGTGGGAGTGGAGTGCCAAATTCGATTTCGCCCAGGGCGCTCTCATTAAAGGCCAGCTCCGAATGTAACCGATGAGGATAAATTGTTACTTGCATTTATATGAGATATATTACACTTCTGAATAACACTGCTCTGTCAGATTACTGCCTATAATCTGAAGGATCACACTTATGTGTTGTATGATGCTGCGTTGATGTATGACACTGCTGATTCTGATACATCATTGGCAAGTCGCACGGCACTGGTGCACAGCCCAGTCAAGTTGCACTGATCGGACACCTTTTTTTGCAGATTTATATAGCACGAACTCGACCCGAAGGTATTGGAGCACTTTACATAAGCACCAGTTATCTTACACAAGGACACATTCATTATTTGGTAGGCGTGGGAGGTTAAATGATTTGCCCAGAATCACAGGATGTTGAGCCCACGCCGAGGCTCAAACCCAGTTCCCCAGCTCCAAAGTCTGCAGCACTAGCCACAAGGCTACATCCTCCGTTGTTGTCAGGGCTTTAAGTGGGATGAAAAACTGGGGGTCTCTCAAAGGGGCGTGGCCAACGCAATTAAAGGCATGGCTAAAAAACATGTAAGCTAAAAATCTGTTCTTAGCATATTGTGTCGCCCGACTTGTATTTTGCTGTTTCTGTCATTGCATCCAGATATATGATACAACAAGTAACATCACACCTACAACAAGTAAGGACTATTGGCTTTGTCAATGGTTGTTAGTTGCATAAGATAAATAAGCAGCAACTATGGCTTGTATATCATATTGAAAAAGCTTCCACTTAAAGCCCTGGTGACACAACGACAATGTTGCTGCTCCTGAGTTTCAAAAAGAGAAGGGAAATCCAGAGAGAAAATGACACTTTAAAGGATTTGCCTTCCCCTACAACGCTCCCCTGGCATGACATCATGCTGTAACTTCTCCACTAGTGAGATGTGAGCAGTGTGAGCACGCGCACATCAATGTGCCTGCTGTCACTGCAGTCCGAAAAAAAACGGACCGCCTGTGCCAGGGCACAAAACAGAGCCCGTTTCGAGGCCCCCTTTAAAAAACTGCCGGTGCTCAGCACCAGTGAGACCCGGCCCACTTAAGACCCTGATTCTTGTAATCCTGCACTGCCCCCACGACATTAGCTTCCGGGTCACCCAGCGATGATGCATGGCTTTGCCTTGTTCAATTACCCTGCACCTTTCTATAATACTGCTCTACTCTATCGCCCTGCACTGATCGTGCCAAGATAACGTGGTCCAAGGTCAACCTACACTGATGCATGGCATTGCAGTTCTAGATCACACTTAAGGGGTCGGTGAAACTGCACTGATGGAAGACCCTGCACTGCGGATGTGCTTCAAATCCTGGAATGACTGGGGCCCTAATATGCGCTCCTCTCAGGCCCTGTGGTAAGATGGGCAAAGGTAAGTACCGCCCTGTCAGAGCACCTGCTGCTTTCCGGGCCTAGAGAAGTCACCTTAGTTCTTTTCTACAAAGAGGAAGGTACTGACCGGCGCTTCCAATAGTGTCTGGACTGGTGTCTGCTGACATATCGCCGCCATTTTGCCTCAAACGCTGTCTTCCAATGCACCATGGAGAGGTGTGGTGCAGCGGCCAGGGCAGCTGACTCCGGAGCACAGGGCTCACGGTTCGATCCCCGGCTCTGGCGGCAGCTCAGCTCAGCACCATGTGACTCTGGGCAATAGCTCACTTAATTTCCACGACGGCCCCCAGAGCCTTGAGACCTGTAAGGGTGAGTAGTTCGCGCTTTACAAATATGGATTTTTACCCCAGAACCTAGAAATTTAAAGGCAAAAAGTCCAGATTATCAGGCTAATTTCTTATCACGAGCGCCATGAGGCCGTAGCTGTTGATTCGGGGGCAGTGAGGGCCCGCATCCTGCTTTCTGGTATAATACGGAACACAACATAGTATCCTCTGGGTGAATTGTCTCCATGTGTAACCTGCCAATAGTATGATGCCGCATGCTGACTTCGGCAAACACCTTGGAGAACAAGCATTGGCATAGCCAATAGGTCTCGCTTTTGGGACCTTATAAGTATTTAGTTATGCAGCACAATATCCTTGGTGCAACAACATCAACCGTTGCCTGGCTAAACACTTATAAGGTCCCCAAGGCGAGACCTATTGGCTATGCCAATGCTTGTTCAACTTACGAGTCAGTTTCAGCGCTAGTGCCCCGTGTTCACTGCTATCATTCCAGAAGCCGCCCTACGCGTTGGTTCCCCGCGATCACTGCCATCATCCAGGTGAGATCAGCACGTACATCTACGTGGGACCAACATCGGCAGCCATCTTTTGTTGGCCAGGAAGCTGGTGCACAACACTTCCATGTTATACGGACAAACGCACGCCTTTGGGGAGCAGTTATAGTGCATTTTTCACCAGTTTTAGGCAGCAGGGGACGCTGTGGGGACAATGCTTCTGTGTTACACATCTATACGCACGCCTTCAGGTAGCAGTTATAGTGCGTTTCTTCACCAGTTTTGGGCAGCGGTGATAAGCACACCAGTTTTGGCAATGGTGACACGCACACCTTAAAGGAGATAATTAGGTGCCATTTGTGTGTTCACATCAGTGATATACACGCCAGTGAGTACTTTTGAGTTTCTTTAGCATCGCTTTTGTTGTACATACATTTTACGGCTTAGTCTGGCTCTTTACTAAGGCGTTAAGTTCCTTGTTGTTATTTATAATTCCAGTTGTCACTACTCATTGGGGTTATGGCATCAAGTGATGCCCTCAATCTAACTCCACCCCAACTACTTGTGGCATCCTCTGGAGAGAATGCGCTTAAGTGGCAGGAATGGAAAGAGTATTTTTTAAATTATATTTCAACCCTGGATGAAGGCTATTTCACTCCCAGAACATAAGAAGAAGAAAATGTTGTTACGCTCATTGTGCCTCATTGGTTTAAGGGTATACAATCACATCGCAAACAAAACACGGGCAAGAGGCAATGTGTTCATTCATGCAATGGAAGATCTTGATGTGTATTATGCCCCTACTGTTTGCATGGGTATAGACAGCTATACATTTTACCACAGGATGCAATTGAAGGAGGAAACTGTGGGCGAGTATGTTTCTACACTGAAAGATTTTGCGTTAGTGTGTCGTTTCGGCACATTACACAATGAGCTCATCAGAGACCAAATTGTCATGCATGCTGCAAACTCCTCGATACAGGAGAGTCTTTGGGCCAAGAGGGAGTCCGCTCTCCTGGAGGTGATGGAGGTGGTAAAAACATGCAGAACTCACAGGAAGGTGTGCAAAAACTGTTCTAGCTGACAGAAAAGAAAACACTGGAATCTGACAACATACAAGAGAGTAAAGATAGTAAAGATGTGGTAAATAACATCAGGTCAGGCAAGAAATCTGTATCCACATGGGATAGGAATTCTAAACCAACCTACAAGAAGAAGCAATCTGAGTATAGCAAGGATGTAAAATGTTATAGATGTGGATTTTTGGGTCATTTGGCAAATGATAAAAATGCCCAGCCCGTAATCAAAGGTGTTCAGGTTGCGGGATAATGGGTCACTAATTTAAGATATGCAAGAAAAAGGGTAACAAGAATCCAGAGGTTAAGCTCTTAGAAGAGGAGTTTGAGTCTGACATTCAGGATACCGATGCTGATAACACCAACATGTGTGTTTTGAGTGTGGATTCTGTCTCGGGTGTTCTAGGTGTACTCTGTGATAGGAAAAAGCCTAAATGTTGTATTGCCATTGGTGGAGTAACAACTAATGGGCCACTATTTTAAGGTTTGCAAGAAAAAGGGTAACAAGAAACCACCGGTTAAGCTCGTAGAAGAGTAGTCTGGGTCTGATACCCAGGACACTGATGCTGATGACCCCAATATGTGTGTTTTGAGTGTGGAATCTGTCTTGGATGTCCTAGGTGTTCTGGGTGATAGGGAAAAGCCTAAATGATGTATAAGCATTAGTGGAGTTACAATTACTGTCACTGCTGACTCAGGGTCAGTGTGGAATGAGAAGTTCAGATCAGTGTTAAGTGAAAACCTAGAGTTGCCTGACATTTCTCCCAAGAGTTTCACGGGGGCACCCATTCCTTTCTTAGGTTTTAAGAAATTAAGATTCCAATTTAAAATCCGGAAGGCTGAGTGCAAATTATATGTATCCAAAGCTGGAGTAAATATTTGGATGGAGTACCCTGATTTGTTTTCTGATAGAGTGGGAGGACTCAAGGGTTTCCAGCACAGAATCATCTTAAAAGAGGATGCTGTGCCGTGCATACACAAAGCAAGGAACATCCCCATGGGTGTCAAGTAAGAAGTTTCCAATGAATTAGATAAACCTCACAAGGCAGGAATAATTGAATCTGTGGAATCATCGAATTGGGTCGCACCCTTAGTGGTGGCATGATGTGCTAATGGCAAGCTCAGGTTGTTTTTTGACCTAAGAGATTTAAATAGGAACATGCTGGTAGGCAAATTTCCTCTCCCCAAAATTAGTGAAGTGCTATCCATTACAAAAGGTGCTAAATGGATCACTATGATCAATCTTATATCTGCCTACTATTAGGGTTCTTTGCATCTCGATAGCCGTAGGTTAACTGCTTTCCTTACACCGTTTGGATGCTTTCGGTTTGTAAGAGTACCATTCAGTTTGGCATCAGCGGCTGCTATGTTCCAGTGGATAATGTTCAAACTCTTCAAAAATGTGGAAAAGGTGGTATTTTTCCAAGACGATATTTTGGTCATGGGTGCAACAAAAGCTGAGCACAACAACAAACTCAGGGAAGTTCTGGAAATTTTGAATGGGAAAGGTCTTAAGGCACAATATGCAAAGTGCAAGTTTGCAAATAACTCAGTAAAATATTTGGGCTATGAAATAAGTAGAAAGGGAGTAGAACCCAAAGCATCTTTGGGGGAAGCAATTAAGGATGCCCCTGCTCCTTCCAACAAAGATGAGATCAGAACTTTTTTGGGCATGGCGGAATTTAATGTCAAATATGTCATGAATTTTCCCAGCAAGACCGTCCCTATTAAAAAGCTTTTGAAGGGCAAATGTGAATCCTTCTGGTCTAATGAATGTCAGCAGGCTTTCCAGGTTGTAAAAAAAGATATATGCGGTGCACCAGCTTTGCAAGGCTTTGACCCTGTGTTGTCACTAGTGATGCCTGTGAGAAGGGATAGGGAACTGTTCTCACACAGATTGATGAAGGGCGGGGCAAATGCATAATTGCTTTTGCATCATGTTCAATCACCGCAACGAAAGATAAATATTCCGTAATTGTGAAAGAGGCCCTTGAATGTTTGTGGGAATTGGAGCACTTTAGAGTATATATCTGGGGTTCACACTTTACTCTCAGAAGTGATCACAAACCATTAACTAAAGTGCTCACCATGAAGGGGTTGTTGAATGCGTCTCCTAAGCTAGCCCGAATGTCCATCAAACTCTTGGACTACAATTATGATATGTGCTATGTACCAGGGGTCGAGAACAAAATTAATGATTTTTTAGCAGAATTCCTTTACAGTTGAAGGTCAAACCTGAGGATGAGTTTGAAAATAGTTGTGTGGCAGGAGTCAATGATAGTATACTGGAGAGTGAATGGCTAGAGGCCACTGTAGAAGATGAGGTTTTGCAGGCAAAATGTATTTAGATTCGGAAAGGTTGACCTACTTAAAGAGAGGTTAATGAGAAATTATGAGGTTTTTTTTGGAATTGAGACAAGAATTGTCGGTTGAGGAAGGTAAAGTTTTACGAGCGGTAAGGGTCATTCCCCCAGATTGTTTGAAGGACAAGGTGCTTGAGATATGCCGTGAAGGCCATTTAGGCATTACAAAAACTAAGAGCACAGTTAAACATTTGTACTGGTGGCCTGCTAGTGACCATGCGATTGAGAAGAAGGTTAGGAGTTGTGTTTATTGCAACAATTCGGAAAAAACTCTTTTTACCTTCAAACCGCCTGTGTGTCCCTTTAGGTGCCCAGAGATGCCGTGAGAAAGGATTGGTTTGGACATTTTGGGTCCTGTTCAGGATGGTTGTGAGTCCAAGTATGTCATTGTCTTATCTGATCTTTTTGCTAAATGGCCTGATATTAAGGTGGTTTCCAAGGTGGATGCCCAATCTGTAGTATATTTTTTGGACAAAGTGATTCTGAGAGAGGAGTTGTCCAAGGTGATTTTGACAGATAATGGATCTCAATTGTGTTATGAGGTATTCAAAGCATACCTGAAAAGGAATAGCATTTTACACAAGAATACTTCCATTTACCACCCTGCTGGCAATGGAGCCATTCTGAACTTTAACAGGGTGCTCAAAAATACTATTCAATTGGCCAAAGAAGCTAATTTGTCTTGGTTTAAGGTAAGTGTGGCGCACTGTGTGGGCCTACAGAATTACACCGTGCAGTTCCACAGGATTTAGTCCTTGGAGATTATGAGAGGCAGATCTCCATGTATGAAGGACCATGTTGGATGGATGCACAATTCCAAGAGGAGTGAGTGGACCCCGGTTGCAGTTAAGGAACTAGTGTCAAAGGCACAGGATAAGTGTAAAAAATATCACAACAAGAGAAATAGCTGCAAATGTGTGGAGGTCTAGATTGGAGATTGGGCGAGGGTTAAAAGGCCTGGAGTTTATAAAAAAAAACAAGGGGAGATTTTTTTCAAATTTGCAGGTGGTCAAGGTGTTGTGCAACTCGGTCCAGTTGAGAGACGGCAAGGTGTGGCATTTGAGTTGCATTTTTTCATGTAAAGAAGAGAAAAAGATCCCAGAAGTTACTTCTGAGGTGAATGTGAGTAATTCTGATTGGTTGTTGGGTGAGTGTGGTTCTGGGACGACTGGGAATGGAATGGTTGAGAACAGCGGTGGAATGTTTGAGGACGGCAAAGGTAGGATGGAACGCTAACAGTGCAAAGGAAAATGCAATAGTAACCAACTTTCCTCTACCTCTTCTGAGAGTTATGATGTAAGAAGGGGGAGGTTTAGGGTGCAGACTCATGAAACCCATGAAATTTCATGACTATGTATGCAATTGAATCTTTATTCTTAAGGTATTGATTTGTTTTTCTATTTTGGGGGGAAGATTTGTTATATTGTTTAGTAGTGGCAGCATATATTGTCTTAGTCTTATGTGTCCTTAGTTTGACCTGTTAGGAATTCCTTAGCTTAATAAAGGAGTATTCGAATTATATGATCTAATGTAGAATATAGATAGAGCTACATCTTGTATTCAGCTGGTGTTCATACAAGCTGATTGAGGCTTCTGCTCCAGTTGCTGGGGTTTGTATCCTACGATAAATCCTACTTTATATCTACTTGACTTTTGGATTTACTGCAATAATGTCACTGTTTGCTGTATTTCTGTAGCTGCATTGACGTGAGGTTAACAAGGAGATTTCCCATCGTAAAAATCACCCCGCCGGTGGCCGGGAAACTTTCAAAGCTTTAATTTGAAACATTAAAATTTGAATTTGCATCACTAGTGAATGTCCCTTTCTACAAGCCACCTTTACTGGGTGCAGTCCTCATTGTGTGCTAGGTTCCAGTCACAATCAATTGCTAGAAGGCAGCCCTGAGCAGGGCTGGACCGGCCGTAACAGACATTGGGTGTTTCCCCGGGAGGCTGGGGGCCAGTTTTGCAGTGGATTGGGCCGGTTTTGTTACTGAGGGCCGGCTTTGCAGCGGTGCTGCAATATCGGCCCTCAGAAGCAAAAGCATCAGTGCACCTTCCTCCTCCCCCAACCTACCGGGAGGGCTGGTCTGGCAAAATTGCCAGGGCTGCTTTGTGTTCCCAGTTCGGCCCTGGCCTGAGCCTTTTAATGTCTTGCATTCGCTTGAGCATGAAGGGTCACATGGGTCGCGATTCTCGCGAAGCACATAGCGTTGTCCGCTTGCGGTGAAGAGCACTTCACGGGCAAGTTTAGCAGTCCAGAGTGAACTACACTTTCTTAAAGGTAAATGCCAGAATTTTACAATTTGTACATCATTTTATTAAGGACTTCTTTCTGAGAACATCGTATGGGAACAACTTAGCAACGTGTTAAACTGAGCAGCTTTCAAGTATGGATACCTTGCACTCTGACAACATGAAGAAGTATAATATACAGAGCAGCAATGTATAGATGTATTGCCATTGATCTCTGCATATATTTTTTATTTTATTCTCTTGTGTTAGTTTATTAATTAAACTTATCGTTTTATTTTCTTATAATAGTTTATTTTCTAGTTAATTATATATAATTCCTTCCTTAGGTTTCCTGACCATGGTGTCAGTTGGCATGCCACAATCACCTAAATTGGTATCTGAATCTGGGGCTCAACCTTTGCCACAGATAAAGTGGAAGCGATTATTTCATTCTTACTTAATAGTTATTAAAGGAGAGAATTTTTCACCTGCCAGGAAGCAAGGCGAATTGCTTTACAATTTGGGAATTGAGGGATGGAGCATTTATGAAAGTCTTGTTGAAAAAGCTATTAGTAATGTAGAAGGAGACCCAGAGATGCTTTTCAAATGCTTGTGGAGAAGTCGGACAAACATTTTGGTCCTAAAATTAGCATTGTGATGGATAGACATAAATTGTTCACAAGAGTGCAATCTAAAGCAGAGGAAGTGGGGCACTATAACCCCTCCTTAAAAAGTCTGGCAAGGACAAGTGAGTTTGGTGATCTTACGGATTCACTCATCGGTGATCAATTAGTGCGTTGCACTAATGATCCGAGAGTGCAGGAGAAGCCATTAGCTAGTAATCCTTCATTCAAAGAGGCAATAGATACTGTGGAAAGTATTGAACACACATCAGGTTGGGTTAAAGAAATACATCTTTCCACTTCAACCTCCAATGTGAGAGTTTTTGGTGGGAAAATAGAAGTTTATGAATTATGTGATAACACATTTGGTATAAAACAGTGGTAGATGATACTTCTAAAGTAAATGTAAGCTTGGGAAAATACTCAGAAATGAAATGTTTTAAATGTCTTAGCCTTAATCATCTGTCTAAGAATCCAAATTGTTGTGCAGATAATTCTCTATGTAGAAATTGTGGTAAAAAGGACCATTTTGCTCGTGTAATCAAAAATTCTAAAGTCAATAATTTGAATGAAGTTCTCCCTAATGACAACGACAAAGTTTTTTTGCAAATAGCTACTTACGTGAAACAAGTGGGTGATGACGTTGATGGTGGACCAGTTAATATGCCAGGGAGTAATGTGTAGATTGGAGGAAGGATGGTACCTGTGCTTGCGGATTCAGGATCACCTTTCACATTGGTAGGGGATTAGAATGGGGGAATATCTTTGGTAAAGATAAGGCAACCTTGCTGACTCCTGATATGAATCAACAAGTGTATGGCGGAATAAAGATTGACCTTGTTGGCTAAACAGTGTCAAGCATTTAAAGGTAGAGAGAATGTAGGGAAGATATATGTATCCAGAAGAGGTGGTAATTTGTTAGGTTGGTGGCACAAGTGGGGTCTTAGTATCACTCCTAATCCTAACTCTCCTCACCAGGTACTACTTATTGCCAATGTGAGCGATGACAGTGATTTAGGTAAAGAATTTGGGCATGTTTTTAGGGAAGAACTGGGTCTGTAAAGAATAATCTCGAAGAAAACTGTTAGACATGATGTGCATAGGTTAGGAGGGTACCAAATTAGATGATGGAACCTTTGCAAGATGAGTTAAACAGATAATTGTTAGCTCTTGTGGTACTGGCTCCCAAGGACAATGGTACCAAAATAAGGATGTGTGTGGATTCCAGGGATCTTAACCAATGTGTATGGGTGGATTGACAACTTTTAACCAATATACCAGAGGTCTTAGCAATGTTAAATGGAGCCAGTGTTACCATCAAGTGCTTCTTCATGAGAATTCGAGTGCACTTACATCCTTTATCACATCGGTAGAGGTTTTCAGATTTAAAAGAATGCCTTTTGGCTTAGCCTCAGTGGCTGCTTGCTTTTAAAGAGTAAGGAAGGAGGTATTGAAGGGTATTGACTGTATCAAGATTTTTTTCAGGGTGACATCCTGGTTTATGGTAAAGACAGAGAAAACCATGATGTGACACTAAAACAAGTGTTGGCCAGACTGACAGACAATTGACTCACAGTCAAAAGGGACAAATGTAAATTCAAGGTGACTTTGGTCTCATATTTAGTCCATATTGTGTCTAGGGATGGAATGTTTTCCAAAATTGAAATTACTCACTCAGTTGTGATGGCGTCATCGCCTACTAATAAAGACTAAGTAAGGTGTTTCCTGCACATGGCAGAGTATTATTCTAAATTTGCTTTAAACTTTGCTAATGTGGTGCAGCTTATAAAATCACTTCACAAGAAGAATGCAAGTTTTGTGTGGTCAGAGGAATGTAGGGAATCTTTTGAAAGAATAAAACTTGACATTGCAAACAAATTCCAACCCTGGGGCATTTGATGTTTCCAGGAGAACTATACTTACCACAGACACCAGCTTGTAGGGTTTGGGGGCAGACCTCTCCCAGGTTGTGAATGGTGAGGAGAAACCCACTGGTTTTGCCTCACGATCACTGAAGGAATCTGAAGAAAGATATTCATTGATCAAGAGGAAGGCACTAGCTTGTATGTGGGCAATTCACCATTTCAAATTTTCTTGTGGGGCTACATTTTATTTTTGAGGACAGAACATAGGCCTTTAGTTCACATGCAAGAATATTAATACTACCGCTCCTAAGACTAAAATGATGGGTTGAAAGCTTGTTGAAGATCAATTTCCATGTAGAATATCTTGCAGGTGGGAAAAATGTACCAGCATACTGTCTTCACAAGAAGTGGTCATCAGCTGACTGTCTCGACTTCCACTGGATGAGCTGATCTTGGCAGACTCTGACCTGCCAGTCCTGCGGGTTAAGGAATCAGCTCTAACTAAAGAAGAATGGAAGCCTGAGATTGCCAAGGATGTGATATAGAAGCAAGTGCTTGATTTTGTTGTCAATGGGTAGCCTTCATGGAAGTTGGTGCCCGAGGAAGTGAATGGGTTTTAGAATTTGAGAGATGAATTGAATATAGTGGATGAAGTACTTTAAATGTTAGAGGGATTTATAGAGCGCATTGTTACCAAACTGTGTCCTGGCACTAATCAATGATCAGAAGTTTTAGATAGGCTTCTTTTACCAGAAATCAGATGTACTGAAAAGCCATGTTTTCAGCTCTTGTCTAAATTTGAGGAGGGAGGTAGCAGATCGAATGGATAGCGGAAGTGAGTTCCAAATTTTCACGGTACCGAGGTAGAAACTTCTGCCACCCCATTTCTTTCTATTAAATTTTGGTACCACCATGAGATTCAAATTAGATGACCTTAATGTCCTATTTGGAATGTAACATCTAAATTTCTGTCCAAGATATTGGGGGCCTTGTTTATGCAAGGCTTTGTAAGCAAAGCACAAAGCCTTAAAATGGATCCTCTCGTTTACTGGTAACCAGTGCAACTGCTTAATAACCTTCCTAACTGAAACGTGTTTGGGAGTACGGGATAATACTCTAGCAGCTGTATTTTGCAGTACCTGTAGTTTCCTAAGCTTTTCTGCCCTAAGATTGAGGTATAGACCGTTACAGTAATCCAGTCTTGCTAATACCAAAGCTGAAACCACAAGCCTTTGGGTATTTTCCGGGATAAATGCTAAAATCTTCCTAATTTTCCTTATAACAAAGTAGACGGATGAGATCAGAGCATTAATCTGACTCCCAAAAGATAGCTTGTTGTCTATTATCATCCCAAGGTTTTTAGCTTTTTTGCTGGCTTGGGTAGTTTGCCTAGGTTAGTTGGCCACCAGCTAAGGGACCAAAAGGAGGGATCGTTCCCAAACAGCACAACCTCTGTTTTGTTGCTGTTTTACTTTAAACAATTAAAGCTCATCCAGTTGTTTACTGCTGACATGCAGTCATTGAATTGCCTGCTCAAAGAATCAGGTTGATCTGTGACTGCTATGACGATTTGTGTGTCATCAGCATAAGAGGTTAATGCAAAACCAAAAGATCTTACGACTGGAGCCAGTGCTGCCAAGTATATATTAAAAAGAGTAGGGCTCAGCGAGGAGCCCTGCGGTACTCCATGCGGGAGTTGGAACGGAGTGGACTTATATGGCTCCATGGCCTCAAATTGTATCCTATCCTCCAGAAAAGATTTTAGCAAGAGAAGTGCCATTCCCTGTCCTCCTGTTGCTGCTAACTGCTCTATCAGAAAGGCATGATGGACAGTATCGAAGGCCGCTGACAGGACTAATAATATGAGGGCAGCCTTCCCACCATTGTCCAATGCTTCCCTGATTTCCTCAACCGATTTGATTAAAGCTGACTCGGTGCTGTGTCCAGCTCTAAAACCATGTTACGACTCGTCTAACCATATGTGTGCTTCAATGCATTCCCCAAGCTGTGTGTTCATGGCTCTCGCCATGATCTTGGCTGGGAACGGTAGTCGTGATATGGGACAATAGCTGTTTACGTCATCCGGATCCAAATTGGGCTTTTTGATATTAGGCCGAATTGAGGCTGCTTTCCACATCTTTGGGAAAACTCCTGTCTTAAAGTTTAAATTGATAATTCTTACCAAATTATCTGCCACTACATCTTGGGCCATTTTCACCATAGCCACCGGGCAGGGGTCGCTAGGTGATCCAGATTTGGTTTTTATTAAATCCATTATTTGTTCTTTATTGAGATCAATAAACTTTCCGAAACTTGGCTCCCCCGCTTATCTAGCCACTACCGGCTCAATATCCGGAGTAACTAGTTTCTCCCTAGATCTGCGGCTGTCTACTTCATTAAAAGTACTCTCTACTTTATACACAAAATGTGTGGCGATTAAGCCTGGGCGGTGAACTACGCTACGCTCGCGGAGCTTGCGTAGTTTTGGTAACTTCGCGATTCGCGTAGAACGCGAAGTTACCGTGCACTTCGCAATTTGCGGCGTAGCGTAGCTGTTTTTCTTCTTCGCGCGCTCAATATACGTTCTCGCGCGCGCGGTAACGACCTACCGTGATTCTGCGTTCGCCGACGCGACTTCCTATCCGTTCGCGGGCGCCACGAGATTTGGAATCCGGCCGCACGATCCCACGAGAGTGTGCGAACGCGTCATTCGGACGCGCGATCTGACTTCCGGCAGCAGTGTTGGTAAGATCGCGATCCCGAACACGAAGAAACTACAATCTGGCGAAGAATATCTCTCGAGCATCATAAAACCTTCTCGAAAATGATGATTTTGCTCCAAAAAACTCCTCAGATTGTGATTTGGCTGTAGTTTTTTGTGCAAGGAGTCCTTTTTCTTTTTTTACTTTTTTTTCCAAGAGGAAGGAAGTGCCCCTGATTCTCAAACTTCCTGTTCCTGTCCAGCAGGCTCCTCCCAGTGCTTTGTCCATGTGCTGTTCACTTTCATTTGGATTTGGAGCTGGAAGGATCACTTTTTGTGTCTGTCTGCTGCATCATATCATTGGATTGGATTTGAGGACTTTTGGATTTGAGATTTTACAAGTAAGTTGGAGAATTGGTGTACTTGTTTGTTTGATTGGGGCTTGTTTGTACCTACATTTTTTGGGGGATTTCCATCGTTTTTAAAATTTATTGTTGTGGCCTGTAGTTTCGGTAGGGGCCTAGTTGTTTTTCTTTGATTGGAATTTCAGCCAGTAGGCCCAGACTAGAGCCAGAGGTACCCATGGGTGCATGTTTCTGTGGTGTCTGTTGAATTTAAACATCATGTAGGGCATGCATGGATGGCATTGGATTGAATTGGTAAATGTGGTTTTTGGGGTGTATTTCACTTTTTGGGTGTAATATATACCTTTGTTGGATGTGTGTGTGTGCTTGTTGTGTAACTTTCCAACCTTTCGTAGCCCTGTGGATTTTCGTTTTTGCATTTTTGTATTAAAGCTGTGTTGTTTAGCACTGCAGGCCTCCTTTGTCTGGTCATATTATTATAGGCCTGCTTGAGTTCATTGTTTTCCATGGCCTGTTGTGACTGTGAGTGACCACGTGGCTTGGGGCCATTTTGTGGTGGTAGTTTAGTAGTGTGCTGCTTTTTCCATATAGGCCTGCATGTCTTTTCTTTGTTCCCCTTGGCTTATGCTTGTTGTGAACTTGTGGGTGGCCTGGCCATGTGGTGGCGGCCATTTTGTGGGACCAGCCACTGTGCTTTTGCCATAGGCCTCCAAGCTTGCGGCCTAGTCTGCCAGTAGGCCCAGAGGTAGTCATCCTCATGGGTGCATAAAAACTGTTTCTGTGTTGTCTGTTGAATTGTAACATCATTTTGGCCATGGATGGCATTGGATTGAATTGCAAAATGTGGGTTTTGGGGTGGTATTTCAGTTTTTGGGTGTGTGTTAAATAAATAGGCCTTTTCAGCCAGTAGGTAACCCTGGGCGTTCAGCTCGCGGACTTTGGGCAACTCCGCACTGCGCGACAACGCGGACTTACACTTTTTATCTTCTTCGCGCGCTCAATATACGTTTTCGCGCGCGCGATAACGACTTTTTGTGACGATCGCGATGCCGAACACGCAGAATTTACAATCTGGCGAAGAATATCTCTCGAGCAGCATAAAACCTTCTCGAAAATGATGATTTAGTTCATTTTGCACAAAAAACTCCTCAGGTTGTCATTTAGATGTAGTTTGGTGAGCAAGGAGTCACTTTTTTTTTGTTTTACAATTTTTTTCAAGAGGAAGGAAGTTGCCCAGAGTCTCCAACTGCCTGGTCCTGTCCTTTGTCTTCACTTTCTTGTTATTTTGGGTGGCCTGGCCATGTGGGTGGCGGCCATTTTGTAAAGCCAGGCATTGTGCTTTTGCCATAGGCCTGCATTGTCTGTCTTGTGTTCCTTTTCTTGTTGTTGTGGGTGGCCTGGCCATGTGGTGGCGGCCATTTTGTGGGACCAGCCACTGTGCTTTTGCCACAGGCCTCCAAGCTTGCGGCCTAGTCTGCCAGTAGGCCCGGAGGTAGTCATCCTCATGGGTGCATAAAAACTGTTTCTGTGTTGTCTGTTGAATTGTAACATCATTTAGGCCATGGATGGCATTGGATTGAATTGCAAAATGTGGGTTTTGGGGTGGTATTTCAGTTTTTGGGTGTGTGTTAAATAAATAGGCCTTTTCAGCCACTAGGTAACCCTGGGCATTCAGCTCGCGGACTTTGGGCAACTCCGCACTGCGCGACAACGCGGACTTACACTTTTTATCTTCTTCGCGCGCTCAATATACGTTTTCGCGCGCGCGATAACGACTTTTTGTGACGATCGCGATGCCGAACACGCAGAATTTACAATCTGGCGAAGAATATCTCTCGAGCAGCATAAAACCTTCTCGAAAATGATGATTTAGTTCATTTTGCACAAAAAACTCCTCAGGTTGTCATTTAGATGTAGTTTGGTGAGCAAGGAGTCACTTTTTTTTTGTTTTACAATTTTTTTCACGAGGAAGGAAGTTGTTGGGTGGCCTGGCCATGTGGTGGCGGCCATTTTGTGGGACCAGCCACTGTGCTTTTGCCATAGGCCTCCAAGCTTGCGGCCTAGTCTGCCAGTAGGCCCAGAGGTAGTCATCATGGGTGCATAAAAACTGTTTCTGTGTTGTCTGTGGAATTTTGACATCATTTAGGCCATGGATGGCATTGAATTGAATTGCAAAATGTGGGTTTTTTTGGAGGGTCTATTTCACTTTTTGGGTGTGTTAAATAAATGCCTTTTTTGCGTGTGTAATTATAATTATGTGTTGTTGTAGTGGTTGTCTAACTTTCCAAACTGTTTTTAGCCATGTGGATTTTAGTTTTTGCATTAAAGCTGTGTGTGTTTTATCAGGCATCCTTTGTCTGCCCATATATAGGCCTGCTTGAGTTCATTGTTTGCCGTGCCTTGTGCCTGTGAGTCACCATGTTGCTGGGGGCCATTTTGTGGTGGTAGTTAGTAGTGTGCTGTTTTTGCCACATAGGCCTGCGTGTCTTTCCATTGTTCCTCTTGTCTTACTGCTTCCAAATCCATCCCCATTGCCAGCTGCAGCTCCCTGATGCTGCATACATCCCACGTGATGCACAAATTTAGGCCAAACATGCTCCACTACATTTTAGTTTTTGTTCTTTACTATTCTTATTCTTCCAGAGTGTACACACTACACAGTAGCCAGGAAAGCCCTGGCCTTGTTGTCAAAGTCTCATAAATGGCTACACTGTGTGTTGTTGTTCACTGAGTTTCTAAAATTTAATAATTGAGGCCACCACACACTAAGTTCTATATTATATTTGTTTGATTTGTGCTATCGTTTGACTGATGTTGTTCTGGCTTTTTTGCTTTTAGGTGCACAAAGACTGAGGAGGAGGTGTGTCATCATTGCCCGTTGCACTGCCAGACAGACATCCTGCTGCTGTACACAACGTGACGTGTGACCTGACCAGACATCTCTGCAACTGAGTGCTGCTGACATCTGAAGAAGATGGGCCCAAAGAAAGCAGGTACCAGGTCCTCCAGTACCAAGAAAGTTGCTATTGAGAAGAAGGAACAGAAGAAGGAAGTGACACTTAAGTCTGGTGTGCCGCCCAGTACCTTTTTGGGAGAAAAAAAATTACGCCTGCAGCAGCGGTGTCCGGGGGGCAAGCTGGGGGCAGCACCTCCGCATCAGTGGGCCCAACCCACCAACCCAGGCCCAAGCACATGAGTGTGGAAGAGGTAGCCAGCCTAATGGTGGAAAGCAGTGATGCTGAGCCTGAGATAAACTTATCGCTATCTCAAAGTAGTACCCAATCAACGCAGGAGGAAACACAGCAGATAAGTGGTCAACAACAACAGCCGCAACCACCGCCCGCAATAGTAGTTGTTGTTCCTCCCGAAGTAGGGGCAGTTCAGGAAATTGAGCCTCATGCAGAGGTAGAAGAAGAAGCCACTCATTCAGAAGATCCATTGTCTTCCAAATCTCCAGCAAGGAAAAGGAGGGGTAGTCCATCAAGTTCTTCGCCAAGCCCCCTTCTGATGATCTAGATGCCACTTGGAAGCCACAAACTGAGTCTGAGAGGGAGCCACGTCCCAAGACCAAGCTAGGGAAAAGGAAGGTTCCAGAAAGCCTTACACTTATGGAGGTCGATGTAGAACAGCAGGATGATGATGATGAGCCAGTCATCACGAACATCACTCCCGGCCCCGAGGAGATGGAGACCAACATTATTACCCTATCCAAAATCGCTGCGAGGGATGTAGCACGCATACCTCCACAGGTAACACCAACACGACCTACAGCTTCCATATTTGCATTAGCAAAGGCCCGGCAGCGACCTACATCCAGCACAACCACCACCTCAGTAGAAGTAGGTAGTGGTACAGCAGCACAGAGTCAAATTCAACACACACCCTCCAGTTCATCCGGCATTGGAAGTGGCACCTCCAGCAGGAGGCCAAAGTTAAGCTCCCCAGTTTGGGACTTCTTTACGGTTAGCGAAAAGGAGGAGAACATTGCTATATGCTCCATTTGTAATACCTCTGTTAGTCGTGGTAAGCTTGGTACAAACTATGGTACCGGAGGCCAAATGACCCATCTGAAAAAACACCACTTGATCAGCTGGGAGGACCACCTTCGCGGCATAAAAACTGCAACCATTGGTGTTGGTGGGGATAAAGGAGTAGAAGATCCGATCACGGTGGAAGAGGAAGGACAGGGAGACATTCTCTCTGGTAGTGGTACACAAGGTGTCCCTGACCCCAGCAGTGCAGTGTTAACGTCGCCCACATCTTCAGCAACATCTCAGTGGCACAAGAGTAAGAGTCAGCCTGAGACACCAAGGAGTACCGCAATCAAAAAAAGTGCGTTGTTGAGCCTAAGAGAAAGGAAAACCATGCAGCCTACCATTATCAGCATGTTTGGGGGGAGGGGCAGTACGAACGCAACCACCCAATAGCACGTTTGTACAATGCGAAGCTGGCTAAAATGTTAGCACTGGACCTTCTCCCTTTTTCTTTTGTTGAAGGGGTGGGTTTTCTGGAATTTGTGTCAACCATCTGCCCAAAATGGCATGTTCCCAGCCGCTACTATTTTGCCAGAGTTGCTGTTCCAGCACTACATCACGACGTGCTGGAATTGCTTGGAAAAGCCTTGAAGCAGAGTGCTGTTCACAGTATCCACCTGACAACAGACATGTGGACCAGTTGCCAAGCCACAGATTACATGTGCATCACTGCACACTGGATCTCTTTTGCGGGGGTTAGAGAACAGATATCTGCTGGTGTTGACGCTGCTGAGATTTTTCATGCCACTCGCAAACATGCAACTGTAGCCATGTTTGCCATGGAGAAATCTCATACTGCTGCAAACATTTTGGAAGAGTTTAACACCAAGGTCTTTGAGTGGCTGCGCCCAAGAGGGCTTAAGATTGGTTTTGTTGCCACGGACAATGGCAGTAATGTAGTTAAGGCCATGGGCGATGGTGGCTATTTCAGGGTCCCGTGTTTGGCACACTGCATTAACATTGTTGTTCAAGACTTTTTGAAAAATGAATCCAAAGTCAGCAACTTACTGGCCACCTGCAGAAGAATATGCACACATTTCAGCCATTCTTTTAAAGCCCGGAAGCAGCTGAGGGTCATTCAACGTGAGCATAAAATGCCAGTCAAAGCGCTCATCCAGGAGGTGCCAACACGTTGGAACTCAACTTATTACATGCTTGATCGTCTGTTTGAACTGTACATACCACTCAATGCTTATGTCATGCAAAGATTAGGGGAACCTACTGTGAGAGGCATGACCGTTGAGATGGGTCAATGGGACCTCATTAAATGCCTGACTGAGATGCTACTTCCTTTTGAGATCTTCACACGTGAAGTCAGCAGGGAGGACTGTACTATGGGCCAAGCTATCCCATTGTTGCACATGCTAGAGCAACAGCTGAAGGAGGTGTCTGAAACGTACGCAGGTGTGGATGACAAACAAGACGCATATCATTTGGCGGAGACCTTAGCCGCTCGCTTATCTGAAAATACAAGGATTCAAAATAACATTTTGTCACAACAACATTACATTAGTGCCACAATTTTGGATCCACGGTACAAAGTATTTCTGAACAGCAAGGCAGTAATTCCTTTTTCGGAAGTGGATGTTGCCAACTACAAAACTTTGATAGCTAAGGAAGCCACTATTTTCGAAAACGAACGGCTGTTAATTACAGGCCCCCCACCCCAGGCCATAACAAGTACTACAGGGCATCCAGAGTCAAGTTCTACTTCGGAGCCTGAGGGCAGTGCGTTTGCCTCCCAGCAGTCACCTACACCAACAATAACATCAACAACAGCAAGAACAGGATCATCCACAGTACAATCGGCAACTGATTGGTTTCTACGGCAGGGGTATGGTAAGTCCAGTGCTGATGCAAAGGCAAAAGAGGCCGAGCACATCGGAGCACCCCTGAACATTGAGCGGACGGTCCAGGCCTATCTGGATGACCCAACAGAGGTCTTCATGGATCGAAACCCATTGGTGTATTGGTATGGGAAAAGAAGCCAATGGACAGTGCTCAGCAGGCTGGCGATAAAGTATCTGGCTTCCCCTGTCGCAAGTGTCTCTTCTGAGCGTGTTTTCAGTGCTGCTGGTGCCATTGTAACTTCGAAAAGGACCAGTCTCTCGCCCAAAAGCGTGGAGAGGTTAACCATGATCAAAATGAATCAGCACTTTATACCACCGGATTACAAAATACGTGAATCACAGCAGGAAGAGGAGAGCGACTTGGATGACGTAAGTAGTGCGTTACAGGACCTACTTCTGTCCGAACCACCAGAGTTTGAGGACGAGCTCCTCTTCCCTGACAACTAGGCTTTCAAATTGTTACTTTCTTCCTTCCTTTATTTGTCTGTGTATCTGTCTTTCTGGTTCAAATCAAATCACAACAAATCCATCACCACCGTCTTCTCTTTTTATTTCCCTATTGGAGTTGCACGTCTGTGCATTTAACTGTCCACTCTTCAGAGTCCTGCTTCATCTTCCTGTCTCGCCCTAGTACATTTCCATCAAGCCAGACATTGGAGTACAAGAAATGTTGCCTTTAACAGTCCCTCCATAAGAAGTGAAACGTGACTATAGCTATCCTCCGTTTTGTTTCCGAGCCGAAACTCATCAGTGTCCGAAGGCTACCGCCTCTGCAGGCATCCACAACTCTTCACTGTCAGAACTTGGGCAGGCATCCAAAAGTAAACTCATCACTGTCCGAAGGCTACAGCCTCGGCAGGCATCCAAAGCTCCTCACTGTCAGGACAGAAGGTACTTGGCAGAGAAAGACAAGACTCTTCGAAGAAACTTGCTGACATTTGTGCAAACTCAATTGACCAGCAATGAGCGCTACCCAGGCCGCGGCCCATCATCACAGTGCTGACCATGTGAAGCAACTTAAACTGTGACAAAGTGCCACAGATGAATAAGACGAAAACCGAAACAGCGACTAACACTCAAAATGAATGTGGACTGGAGTAATGATGAGGCCACTGCCCCGTTAAAAAAAACACACACCTGTCAGAACTAGGCATCTGATGATCTGACAGCCAAAGAGAAGAGCAAGACAGGTAATGATGGAATGCATTGGATGCTTGCAGACTCTGAGCGATTGCTGTTGTTTGTTGTGTTGATGTTGTGCATGAAGTCGAACTCTACTCTACTAGTTAATCTACAAAGTGACTCAAGTGACAGTCAATGTTTCCCTTCTTGTTGTTTAATAACCAAATTGTACTCCTACTACTGCAGGTGCAGGCCAATATCTGTTGCAATTTTTTAATATGGAATATGGACTTAATCGGAGTCACTACAGACTGAGTTGGAGTTGGACAACACGTACCACACCATGATGATGACCATACTATCTTTGCACGCAGTCAGTCAGTTGGATCGGAGATGATTGAAGGAATAACTGCGTTTCATGAAGTGGCATAAGGTAAACATAAACACAACAATTCAACAAGAAAGTAAACACAGCAGACCTACATGTCCATGTAGTGGTGGAGTCGAGTGTAGTCATGACTGACAGCGGCGCATTGATTTTGTCACTTAATTTTGAAAATGCTAAGTTGCTGTATATATGCCTTTTGTCTGGCTCTGTCAAAAATTAAGGTAAATGGAGGTTGGGTCACGGGCTGGTGCTGTGGTGGGCCTGTTCTGTCCTGTTGTTGTTGTAGCTTAATGCTGTAAACAGAATATACACGATATATCCAAGCCGCCTCAGTCTGAAAGTGTTCTCTCTTCTCTTCTTGGACTCCACCGTAATTGATGCTTTTTTTTATTCATTGATTTTTCAATACCCCTTTTGTTTTTCCATCTAGACGTTACAGGCCGGCCTTTACCCTGTGCTATACTGGGAGACACAACTCACATTTACCTTACCAATCCGCATCAGGAAGGCCACCAAGATTGATGTGCGGAGCGTCCATGGAAGATAGGACCAAGAGGAAGGACGAGATTCAACTCCACAATTTGACCAGGATAATACAGTAACTTTAGTATCATTCATCATTCATCTTTTAATTAATTGGAATCCTTTTTTCTCTTCAATCATTACGACTGTGTGTTGTGTGTTGTTGTTTGTTTGCTAATTGATCCCTACAACTATTTTTTAATTTTCTTTGCTATCTTTAAAAGTAAGGCCAGTACAACATGGAATTTGGGTGTGACTGAGGGCATTTTACAGGCAAGGCAAATTGCATAGAATATACTGCTGCCCTGTACTGTCTAATTGTCTAGTAGGAGTTAGTAAGTACTACTCATTAACCATCAAGTTATCTTCATCATCATGCATGCATTTCCTTTTTCTCCCTTTATAGATTTTTTGGATAAGATCATGGTCGTCTGCCAAGATTGCGCTTTGCTTTTGTTGTCCATGCGTACTGTTTTTCTTTCTCAAACCTTTCCCCAAACCCCCCTTCCCATCCATTCATCAAACCCTAACCCTCTTCCCCCGGGCTGTGATTTATATTGAGGTGTGATGTGTGACTACATAAAATGTACACCAATTGATCACACGCTTGCTGGGGCAGATGTGATGAAAGCAACACTAATTCAATTTCAAGGCAGGGCGAGGAGATTTTTCTGCTTGCCCACCCATGCTCAGTCTATGTGCAAGCCGTCACCGGCTAATAGTACATCATAATTAATTGCCGGCATTGATTGGATTCATCATCAAACTCCTACCACACAGCAGTAAAGGTTACGAATTACGATTGTGTTAAGTTAAGTGACTCACTCGACACAACTACAGTTTGTAACTTCTTGTACTAGGCTGTCCCCGCCACCATTATGTTTTATTTGACTTTAGCAGTTGCAAATGCAATATTGTTTGTTTGGCAGTCTTCTTCTGTACTGTATTTTACTTCGTTCTACTACTCCTCCCACAGTCGCTCTCAGGCAAGTGACTGTCTCTTTTTTATTTTTTTAGCAAATGCTACTGCCAGTGTCTACTCTACTACTACCACCACAACCATGGCATCTTCTCCATTCTCTTGGGAAACCATGCAGCCATCGCTGTGCCGAACGTAATCATCATCAATCACAGGTAAGATAAGTTTGGTGGGAGGTATAATGGACTAGGAGGAGAGACTGACAGTACTAGTAGGACAAATAACTCAGTGAGGGGTACCGCATCTATCTGTTGTGTTACATCATCAGCAGATTATTTCAATCAAACACTGGCTGCGTCCCTGCAGCAGCAAGGAAACCATGTGACGTTAATTCGTAAAACAGTAACCCCCCACAAAACATTAACATTGTATGTTTAAGTATAAATATAATTTATTACCCTAACAAAAATAAACTATCCCACACCTGACCCACCCCTCTCCCTAACCCCAACCAATGTCCAAAACGAAAAAAGTCCAAAGAATGTCCAGAAACCCCAACGCCCAATTCCCACCCACCAACAAAAGGAATAAAAAAGGGGCAATGCAACAGGGTCCTATAGTTGTTATATTCGGCGGGCTTTTAGGTGTTTGTCCACCAGTATTTTGACACGCTCCTCTAGTTGCTCCTCTAGCCGTGACACCCGGAGGAGAATCTTGCGGCGAAATGCCCTGCAGTGGCATCCAGGGTGGGGGACAGCAGTGCTGGCTGCTAGAGAATTGCGGCGGCGGGCGGCTGCCAGACCGCGGCGCCGTACCACTGGAGGTGGGGCCTGGCTGGGGCCCGGGGCATCGGACGAGGCTGCAGCTGCTGCCGCCTCCGCCTCCTCCTCCTCCGCCTGAGCCACCAGCCGCCGGTACTCCTCACAGATGGCCTCCAGTTTCCGGCGCCGGGCCCTGGCTGCCAACTCCTTCCGGGATGGTTTTTCTTGGGAAGGAGTACTATCTATATCAAGAAAGAAAAAGAATATTGTTGTAACCAGTACTCTTAGCAAAACAGTAACACAAAATTAATTCAACACATAATGGCACAGTAGCACTAGCAAGAAGCACAGTACATAACATTTGTGGTAATAATCTATCTATCCTCCCACTTCCTCGGCCTCTAACATTTGTGGGAGTTTCAGGCATTATACTAGCACTATGGACTCCAGTACACAGTACACCAGTCTTCTTCTTATCTCTAGTTTAGCGAAATGACATAACCTGGTTGTAGCCGGCATGCCAGCTCGGTCATCTATGCTTGCACCCAAGACAAACATACGAGTCATGACGCAGACTCACGTTAGTTTGATTTACTACTGTCTGCAGGTGGGGAAGCTCGTATTTTTCTATTACGGGTGGCACTGGCCATACTCTCTCTGTTACATGAAGGGCAATTGGTCAATTTCACTTTCACAGTGCCCTGGCTACTACAAAAAGGCAGATTATATATCTGATCCAATGATCATTGCTTTTATATGGGACGACGACATAAGGTCAGTAGCGGTCGGTGGTGGGACTCGGGGAGTGCTGCCGGGCAGTGACGTGGGGAGGGGCAGGGGGGGGGGGTAGTAAACTATGGATTACGGCCAATTACAGGTAAGTAAACATATAAATAAATAAAACTAATTTTGTTGCGCGCACTGCATCGCATTTGGCGGTGCAGTGCGCACAATGAAATTCGCTTTATTTATTTTTATGTTTACAGTAAAGTTACCTGTATTTGGCCGCGTAATACATTGGTTACTACTACCCCCCAGCCTGCACCTCCCCACATCGGCTTTGCTACTCTGGCGCGGTTTCTTTTACATTCCCTTAAAACTAAAACTGTGCATCCTGTGACAGTCTCCACCTATCATATGCTGTCTATGATGAATACATACAGGCATCCATCCATTCTAAGTAAATGTCAATCATTTTTCTTAATCTCTCCACAAACCTTACTTTGTTTCACCAACAACAACCCATGCGTCCACTCACTCCGTTGCTTGCCTTGGCTTTGAGTTTCACCCAAACACCGCTGATGATTCTTGCTATCCACAGTATCCACCCATACTGTGTCGCCCACCCAGGCAGGCATCCATTCTTCTTTCACCTTCCACCCATCCTTCAACAACACATGCATCTGATTCCTATCAGCCACCTATCCATGCTTCCAACGTATCCTTCTCTGCCAGTCATCATATTAAATCTCGCCCGTCCTTCCTCCTTCCACCCTTCTTTCCCTTTTTGTTCAACACATCCATCAAGGTCATCTGATCTGACTTTTAGTCTCCTCCATAACACTTTCACAGCTGAGTTGGAGTCAGATAGAAGAGGCCATTGATTAATCAAGTCACGCTGGTAATGCTATTGCTACTGCATTGCTAATGCTAAGTAAAGGGTGTCTTCTTCAACCGTTGTATAATGTTCACTACAACTTCATACCTAATAAGTCTCAACAACAGTACAGTGAGTGAAGTCAACACCCTTCCAGCTAGTGCAATGTCAATAAGTAATGAATATAACTTACCACCGCCCGCCACTGCTGCTGGCTCACCCCCTGTAGCTCCTGCAGGTGCCGCATCTCCTGCCCCCATCGGAATGGTAGAATCGCCGCTGGCCCCGCCGGCACTGGTGGTCGCTAGTACGCCTAGATAAAAACATGACACATTTTTAGATGCCTGTACACCCCCCCTATTTATTAGTTTTCACTAGCAAGATTGAAAAAAAAAGTTAATACATACATATTATACATCACATTCACTAGTCCAAATCGGGTACTAGAGTAGAGTCAGTAGACACTAGTAGTGTTATGGTCCCTGGGGTCATTATTATACTATACTCTACTCTTTGCAAAGTTAGCCTGAGCCATGCAACCATTTTTCGCTTCATGTCTTTTGCGCATGTTACCTCGCAGCTTGTTGTGCAGTAACAGTAAGACGCCTTTTTGAGCCCACATGAGCACATACAGCTACTGTCTGAGCGTTGCGTACAAGAGGTCGAAAAACAAGCCACTTTGTTATGGAGTTCGGTTAGTCCGTATTGCTTAGCCATAAGTAACATGTTACACTTTTTTGGCAGGACTGAGAAATGCTTCCATTATACTATCTAACGTGCACCATTTTTCTCAGGCAGAAGATTCCCTTCTACGAACCAGAGATTTGCAGAGCTTATGAATGATGCATGTAACCAGTAATTCTACGTTCTACGGTGAGGAGTCTCCCAGAATTCACACAGATCTTTTGTCTTCTATCATCATGCACTAGTTGTAACAATGTTTATTGTTTTAATCTTATGCATTTTGCTGTTGGAGCTGGCTGGAGTACACTGAATTTTATAGAACAACATACAGAGCTTGTTAGTTGAAAATAAACCTTTTGAACTTACACATAGACTCTGTGGTATTTGGTGTGGTGGTGGTGGTGGACTTACACGAGTGAGTGAGCGAAAGGGTGTTATCTGTTCTGGGTTGTGTAATCATTGGGTATCTTCGGGTGGGGGTTCGGGGACCTAATGAGACACTATAGCTAGTCGTTCAGGGGATTGTGGGTTCACTTCTGACTGAGGTGTGAGGAACGTCCAAGTTCCAAACTCCCATCACCAACATCCTTATTCCTTGTGCATAGTTCTGCATGGGGCTGTGCAGAATCCCCACATAAGTAGTAGTATGTACTATATCCTATCAAAAATAGTCAAATATCTGGTTGGGCATTTTGTTTGTGGTAATTGTCAAAGCCTCAAGATTAAGAAGCCTAGAAGAGGACAACCGAAAGGACTGGAATCAGTGGCTAGACCTTTTGGTCAATCTGAGTTTTATTCAAAACCGTAAAATAAAGAGTGGCAATGCAAACTGGGGAAGCTTAGCGACAGACTAATAGTAGTAGTACAGACATTCATAGCAGAGGCAGTTAGAACTTAGAGGCAGGGATAACCAGAATTTAGAAACAGATAGTCAAGTCAAGATCAAAGAATCTTTTGTAAAAAATAGAATTAGGGAGTGGAACCAGAATTAATAGTTCGGAAAAAATAAGGTGCAGTAAAAGTTAGGGCAATATAATTGTTAATATTAACCACTGGAGGACTTACTGGGACCAGCAGCAGGGCCCTCGGTAGAGGAGCGGTCCTCTGGTGGTTGTCCCGCCGACTCGGACCCCGTCTTCTTGCCCCTGCGTGCTGCAGATCAGTAATCATGTAAGATATAATAAAGAAAGACACAAACATTAATGATTGCTGTGAAACAAATAAATTATCTAAAAAAACGTTTTAGGAAACAAAAATTGCAATAAAATTGACCTATCTAATCCGATCGACTACTGGCTAGCGGGATTCACAGACAGTCTACTTATTTAGGAACACTAATTCAGTGTTCCATTCTGATTGATTCAAATAAAATCCAGAACACTAACTAAGCCTAAGTACCACCTGACCTAGCCCACCTATTCCAGGCGGGCCAATTGTTCATTAAGTCTGCATTTCCATTTTTTTTAGCCCTCAAAAATGCATAGATGAGAAGGAGGACACATGCATAAATTGGTGCATAATGCATACACCAAATTGTTGGTTGGTTGCGTCTGATGTTCTGCAGCTGACTGACACTGCTAAGCCTACCACTCACTAAACAAACTACAAAAGGTTCTACTAAGGACTGGGGTAAGCAGCACTCAGTGACAGGATGCGTCACGCAGACCGCTCAAAAATTATCAACTAATAGTAACTAAACCTAGTATCAATCCATCCACCACTATTTGACAGGAGGACAAAGGAAGGACTAGAGTCTCTCTAGCAATAGCATTACCTAACTGAAGTTCTCTAAAGTAAACTCTTACATAATAATAAGGACAAGTGAGCGCAAAGTTGCAAACAAGTAAGAGTAGCGCCCAGCACCTGTGTCCTACAATCACAGAAGATTTTGAAACGTAATTTACCTGCAATGTAAGCAGCAGTATTCTTGTTATTTGTAAAAAATTGATACACAAATCACAATACTTATACTACTATATATATTAGCTACTCACCAAGCCCCACGACCTCGACACCTAGCAGGTCCAACAGGTCCTGCTCCCGGTCCAGGATGTCTGACCACCGGTGTGCCAGCTGGTTATGGGTGCGCCGGACCCCTGAGCAGCGAAACACTGCCCGGCGCACCTTCGCCCTCCGGCGGTGACGCTCCTGGGTAGGGTACCCGGAGCCTGGCCTGCCGCCTGCTGCCAAGGTCAAGGGGATGTGGCGCTGAACAAAAAAAACAAGGGCGGCCACCTCCGCCTCACTAAAAAGCTGGCGGGCTTGCACCCCTGCAGGGCGCAGTCTGCCGCAAGGCAGGCGGCTCTTGGGCGCACACGCCTTGCCCTTCGAGCCGTTACTGCTGCTGCTACCCTTCGCCATGGTTCTGGGGTGGGAGGAGGCGGAAAAGAAAAGTTAGAAGGGAAAAATAAAGTTAGGGGAAGAAGTAGGAACTTAAAGAAAAAAGTTATATAAAACAGTCGAAAAGTAAAAAAAACAGTAAAAAGTAGAAAAAAATGCAAAATATAGACTTGGGCAGAGAGAGAGATAGATACAAAATAAAGAAAAATTGAAAAACAGTGTAAAAAACTAAGGATTGCAAAGATTGAGGAAGGATAGAAAAGCAGGCCCAGAACCATAGCATAAAGTGAAAAACAAGATGGCCGCGCCCATCGCGACCGCATGGGTACGTTCGCGCGATATTTCTCCCCGAGCACGCAAAAAACGTCGCGAACACGTACGACGCGTTCCCGAACATGAAATGCGCATCGCGAGCACGCTATACGCGACCCAAAACAGGAAATAAGGGATCGCGAACGGGCGGGACAAGTGAAAAACAAGATGGCCGCGCCCATAGGCGACCGCATGGGTAAGTTTGCGAGATACTATCCCCCGAGCACGCAAACAGCGTCCCGAACACGCACAACGCGTTCCCGAAGAAGAAAAACGCATCGCGAACGGGCGCGACAAGCAGCTACGCACGCTTGCGTAGCTCGCGTAGCACTCCAACGTCTTCGCGTAGCTTCGCGTAGCGCGACTACGCGAACTACGCCCAGGGTTAATGGTGATCTTATCACACAAAGATTGGGTTGGCACAATCTCTGAAATGTGTGGAGAGGTAAGGGACAGTACAGTTCTGAACAATTCCTTAGAGGAATTCTTCGCACTTTCTATCTTTTGAGAGAAGTACAGGGTTTTTTCCCTCCTTATCAGTTTATCTGGGTAAATGGTTAGTTTCTCCTGCTGGATTGTGGTGTAAGATCCTAAATTTAGCCCATGAAGGGAAACTGGGCAGAAGCATCGCCAAAGCTAGAGTAAAAGAACATTACTGGTGGCTGGGGCTTGACTGATTTAAATGTGCATACAGTGATAAATCCAAGTTACTGAGGGCAGCTCCATTATCAGCTATGGAAGTACCTAGTGAGCCTTGCAGCAAGTTAGGCCTCAATGTTGTGTGTCCTTTTGAATTGTTACAACCAAATGAGAGATTTCTATTGGTGTTGGTAGATGCGACTTCGGAGTGGGTCAAAGCTTGCTATGTGAGTTTGTTACCACATGGAGTGTCATAGAGTTGTTGTGTGATGTTTTTGCTTGTGAGAGGCTTATCAAGACCATCATTACTCATAATGAGGTCAAGTTTACATCACAAGAGATTACATTTTTTAAATCTCCCACTGTCGCACTGCTCTTTATTTTCTACAGGAAAATGATCTAGTGGAACCCATGAACAGGTTTATGTGAAGGTCTGTGCTCTGGCTGCGATTAAAAACAAGCATTTGCAATGCAATAGGTCTCGCATTACTGATAGTTTGAGGTATTAGCTTTGCAAATAATAATGCAACGCCAATAGCTCATAATTTCAGTAATGCAAGACCAAATGCATTCCAAATGGTTGCGTAGTGAGCCAGGAACCAGCATTGTATGTCTCAATGCAGTACCGCAAGCTGCTCCTAGAGCTCCCTAGTGAGCAAGGCACCAGCACTGCATGTCTAGGTGCAGTACCGCAAGCTGCTCCTAGAGGTCCTTAGTGAGCAAGGCACCAGCACTGCTTGTCTAGTTGCATTACCGCAAGCTGCTCCTAGAGGTCCCTAGTGAGCAAGGCACCAGCACTGAATGTCTAGGTGCAGTACCGCAAGCTGCTCCTAGAGGTCCCTAGTGAGCAAGGCACCAGCACTGAATGTCTAGGTGCAGTACCGCAAGCTGCTCCTAGAGGTCCCTAGTGGGCATCAAACTTTTGGTCACATATGGTACTGCACCCTGCAGAAGATATGGTAAATCCACCCTACCCATAATGCATTGCATGCAAGACAGTACCACTTGGACATTCAAATAGCTATGTTCATATATACAATTAGAAGCTTTGAAATGTGACAAAATAATTATCATATTAATTCCGGATTAGGTTGTACTCTATGTGGAGCTGATGAAGGGAAATTTAAAGAAGGTCTGATATAAATGTGAGAGGTGGTAGGTGCAGTACCGCAAGCTGCTCCTATAGGATGCAAGCAGAACTGCTGCACGGGAAAAGAAGAGGTCGTTCAGGAAGCTGCAGAGCAAACTTATGCAACTGTACGAACTCGAGCTCAGGGGATGGGACGTGGATGATGAACTGGAGGGAACCCGAAAAGGGCTCACGAGCACTTCAGGGAGGAATCCAGGAAAATCATCTTCCGGACCAAAACCGAGAACCTTGAGAAGGATGAGAAATGCAACTCGATCTTCTTCAAGAAACTTCACTCAGCCCGCACACCACTGGTAGAGCTTCGGGACTTGGAGGGTAACCTCCAAGGTGAGAAAGAGCAAGTCATGAGATTCGTAACCGACTTTTATGGCGAGCTTTACTCACCGAAGTCGTCAGGGAGAGCCCAGGCGGATAGTTTCCTGGAGGGCATCTTGAAGACACTGGGTCCGGAAGAGAGAGCGGGCCTGAACGCACCCTTCACCCTGGAAGTGCTGCACTTGGCCGCTACGACCTCCAAGAGAGGCAAGACGCCTGGACATGATGGTCTCCTAGTGGAACTTTATGTCAAACTGTGGGACCTGATCGGGCCGGACTTGCTGGACCTCTACGAGGAAATAGTGGCCAAGGGCAGTATGCCGCAATCCCTGCGAGAGGGTATGATAACACTTTTGTACAAAAAGAAGGGAGAGAGAGAAGACCTCAAGAACTGGAGGCCCATCTCTCTCCTCAATGCGGACTACAAAATTCTCGCAAAGGTGATGGCCAACCGCCTCAAGAAGGTAATAGCGAAGATAGTCCACCCAGACCAGACTTGTGGGATACCGGGTTGGCAAATCGTGGACAGCCTGGCCCTGGTCCGGCACACGATCGAGTACATCAAGAGCCGCAAGGTTCCGACAGCCTTGGTCAGCCTGGATCAGGAAAAGGTGTTCGACCGCATTTCCCATGAGTTCATGGACCGGACACTCCGAGCACTGGGGCTGGGAGACTTCTTCTGTGACGTGGTGACCACAATGTATAGAGATATCTCTAGCACGGCATTGGCTAACGGCTGGAAAACCGACCCCTTCCCCATCCTGTCAGGTGTCAGGCAAGGCTGTCCGCTCTCCCCTCTTCTGTTCATCTGCGTGATTGAACTCCTCGCTGAACGCATCAGACAGAACAGGAACGTCAGAGGAGTGATAGCCCCAGGAAGCAACGGAAAAGGCAAAGTGAAGTGTGCCCTCTACATGGACGATGCTCAGTCTTCTGCGCGGACGGACCATCTGTGAGAGAACTGGAGAGGACTTGTATCGAGTTTGGAAAGGCGTCAGGAGCGAAGATCAACAGCGCCAAGTCGGAAACCCTACTCTTCGGACACTGGACCCCCACCCAAGACCCAATGCCATTTCCCATCAAGCAGGACTTCCTGAAGATCCTTGGAGTCTGGTTCGGGGGAGAACGTGCAGCGGAAAAGACATGGGAAATGAGACTGGCAATGACTAGGCAGAAGCTGGAACTCTGGAGCCTCCGGAAGCTGACGATCGAAGGGAAGTCTTTGGTCCTGCGGAACGAGACCCTGCCAGTGCTCCAGTACATCGCCCAAGTGTGGCCTTTGCAGTCCTGCACGGCCAGGGCCATCACGAGAATGATCTTCTACTTCATCTGAAGCTCAAAGATGGACAGGGTGGAGAGGGCGGTGATGTTCAAGACCCACGACAAGGGAGGCAAGGGAGTGCCAGACATTGCCACCATCCTGAGGGGAATATTCATGTGCCACTGCGTGAGGAGCACCAAAGATGAGAGCCATGTCGGCTTTCTGCTGGCATGATTCTTCCTGTTGCCAACCTGGAGGCGCCTCGGATGGGCAGAGTGGGTGAGCGCCATTCCGTACAACTGGGAGACCCTGTGGTTCTACAAAGAAGTGGAGAAGTTTGTGAAGGAGTTCGGGCTGGAGGCTGCCGCCCCCGCCACATGGACCCCAAAGCTTTTCCAACGCCAGGTACAAGCAAAGGACATCAGCGAACCGATCGGCGCCCTCCCCTCTGCCACAGCAGACCACGTGTGGGGAAACGACGCATCCAAGAGCCTGACCAACCAGCACAAAGACATTGCCTGGATGGCCATCCATGGAGGACTTCCCGTGAGAACCTTCATGCACGCAAGAGGACTCAACCGATACAAGTCCTGCCCAAGAGGGTGCATCGCGGACGAGACAACATACCATCTCTTCTGGGAGTGCGCGTACGCACAGGACCTGCTGAAGGTCCTAGGCACAGAGCTTAGGGCCTGGATACCTACGCCCTGCATCATCGCAGACTCTGTGATGTATGGTTTGTTCGCAGGGACACATGCACTGAGTGACCTCCAGATCTGCTGGAGGCTCCTGTGCTGTTTTAAAGATGTTCTTCTGTTTTCCAGAAACTGCCTGGTAGTAGGGAAGAAGGATGTTACAGCAAACAAATGATGGACGGAATGCTGACAATGCAAACATTCTCCCCCAGTCAAAAGATCTGGGTTAAATCCATCGTTCTTTTGCCCACTACACCACCCCAGTTTGGACCCAGCCATATGCAAATCAGTCTTGACCCTGTGCCCCATGGGAACAGTCCAGACCGAACTGCCAGGCCTGGTCCTCCCTGGACCGGAAACATGCATCCTGGGACCGGTTTCAGGGTATGTCACCCTTCTTCAGCCAGGCTAGCTTGAATGCAGTGGCACAGTGAGCAAGGGACCCACGTCTGGGCATACCCATCCCACTTAGGGCGAAAAGTGTTACAGCAAACAAATGATGGACGGAATGCTGACAATGCAAACATTCTCCCCCAGTCAAAAGATCTGGGTTAAATCCATCGTTCTTTTGCCCACTACGCCACCCCAGTTTGGACCCAGCCATATGCAAATCAGTCTTGACCCTGTGCCCCATGGGAACAGTCCAGACCGAACTGCCAGGCCTGGTCCTCCCTGGACCGGAAACAAGCATCCTGGGACCGGTTTCAGGGTATGTCACCCTTCTTCAGCCAGGCTAGCTTGAATCCAGTGGCACAGTGAGCAAGGGACCCACGTCTGGGCATACCCATCCCACTTAGGGCAAAAAGTGTTACAGCAAACATGGTCAAGACTGATTTGCATATGACTGGGTTCAAACTGGAATGGCATGGTGAGCAAAACAACGATGGATTTAGGCCCAGATCTCTGTACTGGGGTGAATGTATGACATTGTTCTGCATTCTGTCCATCAACTGTTGTTTTTGCAGTAGGGAAGAAGGAGACATCGACCCTGGCATGCCATAAGATGATCCACAGCCTCCTGCACGACTACGCTGCACTGGACGGATCAGATGAAGACAGCGACGACGAAACCTGAGGACCCAAAGGGGTCCCCTTGTACCCTCACACGGGGGGGCCTGGAAGGCTCAGGCAACGAAGACGACAATGACAGCAAGGGGTCCCTCTGCCCTGACCTGGGGGGGCCCAGGAGGAGCCACTAACCTGTTTTTTGCCCTTTTTTCCCCATGCCCAGGAACCGGTCGGTGACAGGGGAGAGGAGAAGGCGGATGAAGACAGGTGGAGTAAATGTAGTTATTTACTGTATGTATTCGACTAACGTGACCTTTTTCCTTCACAGGTTAAAGGTCAATAGGATAGCTTGTGCACTTTTTGTCAAGTATGTTACCAACGACTTACTATTAAAATAGGGCTTTGTGGAAGGTAGATATGGTAAATCCACCTTACCCATAATGCATTGCATGGAAGAGAGTACCACGAGTACATTCAAATAGCTATGTCCATATATACAATTAGTAGCTTTGAAATTTGATAAAAGAATTATTATATTAATTCCTGATTAGGTTGTACTCTAAATGGAGCTGATGAAGGCAAATTTATAGTAGGTCTAATATTAATGTGAGATGTGGTAGGTGCAGTACCGCAAGCTGCACCTACAGGTCCCTAGTGAGCAAGGCACCAGCGCTGCTACTCTAGGTGCAGTCCCACAAGCTGCTCCTAGAGGTCCCTAGTGAGCATCACAAACTTTTGGTCACATATGGTACTGCACCCTACAGAAGATATGGTAAATCCACCCTACCCATAATGCATTGCATACAAGACAGTAGCACGAGTACATTCAAATAGCTATGTCCATATATACAATTAGTAGCTTTGAAATGTGACAAAATAATTATTACATTAATTCCGGATTAGGCTGTACTCTATGTGGGGCTATTGAAGGGAGATTTATAGAAGGTCTAATATAAATGTTAGATGTGCTAGGGAGTAAAGTAACCACTGCCAACCTAATTTAGGACCAAGTGAGTGTCCTGGCTGAAGGCCTTTAAGAAAATAGTGCCCTGAGGCTGTAATTAAAACCTAGAGCGTAACAACACATGTAACAGGGGGTGTCCTCATGGAAGGTTACAAGAAGAGACAAGGCGGTACTAAGGAGGAACTAGTAAGTCTAATGACCAATGAAGGCCACCATTTATAAAGGACAGGGACAGCAGCCAATTAAAAAGGTGGGCGGAAAGTAGGCAGAGCTTTATGCACATATCCTGAATACAGCATGTCTCGAAGAGACAGCGGAAGCGCTGCCTAGACGAGACCTTAAAAAGGTAACTCTCAAAGGGGTGTTGAGGGACAAGCTATGCAGACATTGTTGTACTCCCAATAGTGTAATAGGGATATCTCATCTCCTGTGTCTCAAGGGTAGACTGACAGGCTCGATTCTGAACTCATTATGGCATGAAATTCAAAGTTCTGATGGGCATGAGCGATGAAGTAGAAAATATTCACGCGATACAAGTGACCACCAGAAGAGGTACACAAATATGTTTCAATGATCAGCCTGCTGCACAAGAAAGGAAATGGAGTGTGGGGGAAATGGTTTATGTAAAGAAACCAGGATGGTCGCCCCAAGGGATATCAGGATATTTTGGTCAAGTAAAAATTACAGAGATCATGAAGAATGTTGTGGTTTTGAGTGGAGGAGAAATTTGGAGTGTGTAGCGTTTGGTTAAAGTGGTGAACGTGAATCAGGATGTTCATAAGTCCAAGTTAAAATTACTTTCAGCCATGAGTGGATCTTGTAAAAGCTGGCGACCTTCACAACATTGTTCTTTTCATGGTAATAGATCATCCTCACATGTAAAGAATAAGCTGTTCTATTTCAAAGATTATGCACTGTAATAGGACTTCTGTCCTTTCCATGGAATTATCTCACCAGTAGTAGTTTTGCTACTGTTTGGTGACTGTTTCCCAGTTCTTTCATTTTTCACCACTTTTGTTTATTGTGTTTATTTTTTCCTTGTGTTAAAATGTTTTGCTGTTCCTTATTCTGTGAAGGGTAAGATGTGTTGTGATTTGGGGCATGGCTTGGCGCGTCAAGATGGCGGTTGCACTCTAAGAGTGCTCTGGACCCCTCCGTCATCCGCGCCACAATCCACTGCCATCAGCGCACCCTATACCCCACCGCCAGTTCCCGAAGCCTTTGTCCCGCTCCACGCTGCCCAGCGAGACGCTTGCTGCCGCCCTACCTGTCCGAGGGATCGATTCTCTGGCCTCGGCTGCTCCAACACCTCTCCCGCAAGATGGCGGCGGCGGTACTTCGTGGCCTCCTTTGATGTTCCGCTGCCTGCCTGGCAGCTGCCCTACATGCAGTAACGGACCTTCCGCGGCCGGCGAGACAGGCTCCTGGGTCGCCGGGGGATCGCCCCCTTCCTCTGCCTGGCCTGGTCTGCTGCTGCCTCCGGTTCTCCTTGTGGCACCGGGGGTGCGCCTGGGGGTGCGGCCGCCTGCGAGCAGTATCAGCCACCAGTTCGGGTGGCGGTGCCTGATTGCCTGGGCCCCCGTTGGCAAGCGGCCCGCGTCCTTCCTCTCATCTGGCCTCAACTTGGGATCCCGGACGTTCCTGCTCCCTCCGGGCAGTGGTGCCCTTTCCCTGAGGCCTATTTGCGGACCGGGCCCTCTCCGGGTTTGTTTCCACGGCCGAGCCCTGCTGGCCTGCCGCTGCGGCCTTGCCGCCCCTCCCCCCCTTGCCTGACCTGGACCGGCCTTACCGGGGCTCTGCGGCGGCTCCATTTCACGGCCTGACCATGCAACACCCCTACTGGGGGCCCCTGGGCTTGCTGGTTGCCGTAGGGCCTGGCTGCTGGTGCTGCGGAGCTGCAGAGATGCTCCCCCCGCTCTCCCGATGTTCCGAGGCCTACTGCCTTTGCCTGCTGACACCGCCTCACCTCCGGGGGTGACGCTTCCCCGTGGTGGTGGGGCCGGACGGAGGTGGGCGACTCCTCCTTGAGCACGAATTCTGCTGGACTTCTATGACCCTGTGAGGAGGTGGGTGCCACTTGCTTGTGATACAGAGGGCGTGTGGGGGGACTCCCGGTGCAGCCTGTGCGCCCGTGACCCCCCCCCACACTCCACTTGTGATCTGCTGGGACTCGGCTTCCGCCCTGTCCCCCCCTCGCCCCTGCCTTCCACCTGCAGGTGCTCTGTTGGGGGTGCGCTGGCATTGGCCGAGTGGTTGGGGGTCCTGGCCTGGGGGCAGCCTGCGGCCGGGCATTTGCCCGGTGCTAGCGGCCACGCCCATCGAGCGGCGGGAGGATCCCAACACCGCCCCCCCTGCCTGGAGGTCTTGCCGCCCCCCTCTGTGGGGCCCCACTGAACGACTGCTGGAATCCACTGGACCCTGGCCTGAGAGAATCGTCGTACGAGCCGCCTCCATTTTGTGGTTGGACCTGGGCTGGGGCGAATTCGGCCGCACTCACCGAGCGAGGGGCAGAGGCCCTCCCCCATCCCCTATTTGGTCTCCCCTTGGCCTGGCGAGGGCCACGCTGAAATCGAGGAGCAGCGCTCTACCCCCGACCCGACCACCATTCCGGGCGGCGAAGGACCATTGAACCCCCGCACTCTCCTGGCGCAACTCCTGATACTTAGATCTGGTGTCTGGGTGGGTTCGACACCCGAGCCTGAGCATTGACGGCTTGGGTGTTGGATCTTCCCCCCCCCCACCTGCACTCGCCTGTCTGGGCCTGCCCTCCCATCGAGACGCCTGGCTGAACTCGCAGGAGAGATGGGCTGCGACCGTGCCCCGAAGACGCCCGCCCCGCAAACTCAAACAAAATGGACCAATACACCACCGCTGACTGGAGCTTGGCGGAGGGGGCGACGAGTGCCCCCCCTGCTTGGGGAGACCTCTCCACTATCCTACAAGCCATCAGCACCTCTCAGGCATCGGTGGAGGGTAAAATCGGCGAGGTGCGGGTGGACGTGGCCCTCATCCGACAGGACCTGCGCAACGCCACAGCGAGGATATCGGAGGCTGAGTCACGCCTCTCCGTGGCAGAAGATGAACTGGGTCAGCTGAAAACCCAAGTGGCCCGCTTACAGACTCAGACCTCAGAACTACACCGTCGGGATGAAGATGCTGAAAACTGCTCCCGACGTAACAATCTGCGCCTTATAGGATTCCCCGAGGGTGTTGAGCAGGGCCGGTCGGACGCCTTCGTGGAAACTTGGGTGAAGTCCTGGATGCCCAAAGACGCTCTCTCTGTGTGGTTCGCGGTGGCGCGCGCCCATCGCTCCCTTGTGCCCAGACCTCCTCCTGGGGCGCCATCTCGCCCCCTCATCATCCGGATCCTCAACTTCCGTGACAGAGATGCAATCCTTCAGGAGGCGCAGGCCCACGCCCCCTTGAAATATCAGAATTACACAATAATGGTCTTTCTGGACTACACGAGGGAGGTGCAGGCCCAACGACGCACGTACTCGGAGGGTAAACAGAAACTCCGTAACCTGGGGCTACGGTATGGACTTCTCTTTCCGGCCCGCCTCCGTGTTGTTTTCCATGGCAAAGCCATTTTCTTCGATAACCCGCAGGCGGCCTGGACTTGGCTCACGGAGGAGCGCCCGCTATGGACCCGGGCCCCTTCCCCCACCGCCTTGTCGACATCTTCACGGTCGCAATCATCCCCTCCCAAACCTCAGCGATGACCTCATCGATCTCGCAGGAGGGGGGATCGGAAGAGAGGCCCCTCGCGCTCACCGGGCACAAGCACCCATTTGCTGATTTCCTCTAATGCCCCCCCCGGCACCGGACGGCCAAACCCGAGCCAATTCCCTGATTGACTTAAATCCTGATCTTGAAACGTCTGAGCTGATGTGTCCCGTCCTGTCAGACTCTGACCTATCTCGCAGTCCTGCACTCCGGGGATCTGGCAACGACGCCGTAATCTGATGACAGAGGCCTGAGGAACTGGTTTTTGGGACAAAACTCTTTGCTTGATTTTCCTTTCATGTATGCTGGTGACACGGAGATATCCGTCTATATGGAGGGGTCCATCATTGCCACAAACTACCCAGCTAAACGTTTTAGATTAGCTTTTTGTTATAGTTATTGTTAACTTTTCCTTTTCAGGGCGACAGATGCTTCATTTCCGGAAGTATAGGGTGGGGGGTGTTGGGGGGGTTAGGGGGTTTGGGAGGGCTGTTGCCTTCTGGACCCTTTCTTTTTCGGCTTCGTTCAAGCCACCGGTTTTCGTTTTCCATGACAGCTCTTTGCGCACACACACCACTGCCATTGACAGGAAACCTACCGCAGCGCACAGACTGTATCCTGTTACTCTAGCTACGACACATCGCCTCACCTGGGACCCAGGCCCCTCCGCACTTACTCACCCCTGCGCCACCCATTTCTCAGATGCCTACCCATGGTAGACCCCTCCACGTTCTGTCGTGAAATGTCAATGGCCTACTAGATCGTATCAAACGAGCCGCAGTCCTTCGGAGTGCCCAACGCCAGGCGCCTGACGTCCTTTTTCTTCAAGAGACAAACCTCCTGGGAACCCATTGCACCTTCCTCGCCCGCTACGGGTTTGACAGGGTATGGCATTCCGGTTTCACACGGGGCTCCCGGGGGGCGGCCATATTGATTCGTAGGGGTCTCCCCTTCACATTGGCACACGCAACGATTTACGCACAAGGACGCTATGTGGCCGTGACCGGTAGGATCGAATGGCAGGTTCTCAATCTCCTATCTACATCCATCCCTCCCGCCACACTGCCCTTCAACACCTCACAACGGTAATTTCCACTTTTCCTCAGGGTCAGACGATAATCGGGGGTGACTTCAACGCGGTTATGCAGCCTTCCCTTGACACGACAGGTACCCCCTCTGAGTCCCGCCTCACCTCTGCTAAACGGCTTTCGGACTGGTCCTCTGCCCTGGGTTTATGCGACATCTGGAGGATTTGGAACCCCCGCCGAAAACAATATACACACACTTCCGCGGCCCACCATACCCACTCCCGCATTGATTTGGTCCTACTGCCGGCCACCGACTGCCAGCTGGTGTCTGGTGTCACTATCCTCCCCCGTGGTATCTCGGACCACTCCCCTATCTCCCTCCGTTTGGGACATGCCCCCGGTGGGGTGCGTACGGTCTGGCGGTTAAACGCCTGGTTCTTGCAGGATGTGGAGATCAACGAGGCCCTCGGAGTGGAACTGAAACAATACTTCCTGGTCGACAAGGGCTCGGTCCCTTCCCCGGGCACACTGTGGGAGGCCGGCAAGGCCTCCCACATACATGGCGTGGCCAGAGGTTTGGTTCACACGAAACGGGTGGCCCAGACTGCTCGCCTGACGCAGCTCGAGGCTCAGGCCGCGCAGCTGGAATCGGCTCCCGAAGCCACAGGGGATGCTCACTCCGCTAGACAGCTTGCGCTGCTCCGGGAGGAGATCCGTCAGGTCTCCCTGGACTCGGCCAAAATGCTGTGGCGCTCCTCAGTGGCCCCTGTATAGGGATGGGGAGAGAAAAACGGAAAGTTGCTCCATAATTTGGTCTCCTATTCCAAAGCCAACCGAATTATCCCTGAAGTTTGCGATGTAACCGGCACCCATCACTGTACCTCGCAAGCCATTGCCCAAGCTTTTGCGGGCTACTATGCCCAGCTCTATGCGGCCCGGGCCCCTGAGGCCTCTCTGGTTGACCTGTTGGAACGGACAGGGGTTCAGCTACCCCGCCTTGCCCAGACTGTCTCGACTGATCTACACCTCCCCTTTACCCCTGAGGAGATACACGGTGCCATCTCCCTATTGCACTCCGGTAAGACGCCTGGGCCAGACGGCTTCCCACAGGAATACTACGCGGCCTACCGCGACTTACTGGTCCCCACTTGGTTGACCTCTTCCAACAATTGGTAAAGACGGGATCGTTCCCCCCGGAGACCGACGTGGCCACTATCGTGGTCATTCCTAAGACCCACCCACCCTCTCTCTCCTGCGCGGACTACCGTCCAATCTCTCTCATCAACACCGAGATGAAAATCTTTGAACTGCCTTGGCCCAACGCCTCCGCCCCCTCCTGCATGATTTGGTCCACCCGGACCAATGTGGCTTTATGCCTGCCCGCGGTACCCGGCATTGCATACGTCGCCTCCATCTCGCCCTTGCGCACCGCCACCAGCTCACCCCGTACCTGGCCCTCCTCCTTATCGACTTCAAAAAGGCCTTTGATACGGTTGACTGGAGTTATTTGGAGGTTGTGCTCACCACGATGGGATTCGGCCCCCCATTTAGACGTCTCATCCGAGTCCTGTACACCGACCCTAAAGCGCGGGTTCTGACCAATGGTACCTTCTCGGAGGCGTTTTCCATCCGGAGAGGCACCCGCCAGGGTTGCCCCCTCTCACCGCTCTTATTCGCGTTGGCGATGGAGCCCCTGGCCTGCCTCATACGCAACGATCCCCACATCCGCGGATGGACTTGGGATCCTTACCATATAGATAAAATCGCCCTATACGCGGACGATGTCCTCCTTTTCCTAGCCGACCCCGAGAGCTCCTGCCCACGTTGCTTGGAAGTCCTCCGCAACTTTGAGAGGGTCTCAGGCTTACGGCTCAACCCAACGAAGTCCACCCTGGTCCCCCTCCATCCATCGCGGGCCTGCTTCGATTGGCAGTCGACCATCCCTTTGCGCAGGCAGTCATTCAAGTACTTGGGAATCTGGGTGACCTTGCTCCCAGAGTTAGAGTGGGCCCTCAACCTTACACCCCTGGTCACAAAAGCTAAGGCTGACCTCAAACGTTGGTACTCCCTCCCACTTAACCCTCTTGGTAGAGGTGCGCTTTTTAAAATGATGATTCTCCCTAGTTTTTTTATATATTCTTCAAAACATAACTTTCCACCTTCCGGGGAGTTGGTTCCGCGAAATTGATGGTCTGCTCACTCGGTTCTTGTGGCGGGGCGGGAGGCCACGTATGGCCCTGGCTCACTGTCGGATACCCCCCTATGATGGTGGCATGGGCGTGACTAATCTCCACTTCTATTATTTGGCCACTAGACTTATTGTCATCCATGACTGGTTCGCTGGTGGCTGGTCCGACCCGGCATACCGGGTTGAGCTCAGGACTATGGACTTTCCAAAGCTTCAGGCTTACCTGTACGGGGCTCCCATACCACAAATCCTCCCTCCTGTCACTAGGGCAGTCTTACTGGCTTGGCGCTCGGCCTTGCGCTACACGAGACGGGATGGGAAGCTCACTCAACACACACCCTTGTGGCATGGTACCTGGCTGCTCGAGACTTCAACCCTCCAGGGCTTTCGGCAGTGGGATCAAATCGGGATTTCGCTCCTTGGTGACATTTTGGTGGGAGACCACATCAGAGCCTTTTCGGACCTGTAGCAGCGCCACTCCCTTCACACCACTCAATTTTACAAGTATTTGCAGCCTCGCCATGCTCTCACTGTGCACATCCCACCGGCCACCTCCCTTCCCGAATTCAGCCCCCTAGAGGCCCAGGTTATGATGGGGAATTTAGGCAAAGGAGGGGTGTCACGGATCAATCGCTCCCTTGTGAACAATGGCCCTGCGACCCTGGATTCACTGCGCGTTCGCTGGGAGGGGTGGCTTGGCCCCCTAGAGGAAGCAGACTGGCAGGAAGCTCTCATGGCTCCCAAAACTTTGACGACCTCCTCTAAATTATGCCTTATCCAACTCTACTATCTCCACACAGCGTATCTTACCCCTGCGCGTCTGTATAGAGCTCGTCTGCGTTCCTCCCCGGCCTGTACGCGGTGCGACCATGCCCCAGCTGATTTTTACCATGTGGTCTGGCAGTGCCCTGCCCGTGACTCATTCTGGGCGGGTGTGGAATCGGAGCTTACACAGACTCTGGGTTGGTCGGTCCCCCATGACCCATTGCGTCTCCTCCTAGGAGTGTTCAATGGACTGGATGGCTCTCGAGCCGATAAACGTTTCTTGGGCACTGCGGTCGCGGTGGCCAAACGAGACATTGCGGCTGCCTGGTCTCAGGCCAAACCCCCTACTGTACGGAAGTGGCGAAGAGGGGTGGGCTGGTGCGCGACCCAGGAGGAACCTCTCTTTGAGGCCCGGGGCTGTCCTGAAATGTTTGAAAAGATCTGGGGTAAATGGCTTAACCTGTTGTTTTGATCGCTGTGCATGCCCTCTTCTATCTTGATACATCTACGAGGTGGCCTACTCTGGGGCCCTGTGCTCAGGTCTATGACACTGCTGTTACTGGTAATGGACTTAGGTACATTGTGCATGATTCTGCTGTCTTTGTGAATTTTGTTTCTACCCAAATGCTAATAAATTTGATTATCAAAAAAAAAAGATGTGTTGTGATTTATGCCTGGTAGCTCTTGAAACATTAGCTCCCCTGGTTCTACCTAGGTGACAGTAGAACTCGCCTCTAAGAGTCAGTTGATGTTGCTGCTGACTGCATTATTGTGCCCTGTTGCTGGTGACCAAGAAACCTTTGGAAATCAGTTGGACCTGTGTTTTTGTATTTATAACAGTATGTGTATTATAATGTGGTCAGCTTACGCTGACCTGATGTCTTCTTTCTGGAAATGATTTGTTCCAATGTATGCCCCTTGTGTGCTTTGAAGTGCTGTGCAGCAACCTGAGTCCATATGTGCTCAGAGATAAGTTAGTGTTTTTAGTTTTTTAATGCATGGTCTGAACACAGACCAAGTGGTCAGGCAGATGACTATCATGGAGAACTGCACAGTACCTGCTCAGGCCATTCCAGTGCCTGATGGTATACACAGACTTTAGTGCATTGCTCACTCAAGCAATCTTAGATAAGCACATGAGAAGTGGAACTCTTACCCGACCATTCCTGAGTGCCTTACTCAACTATATTGCTACTACTGGTAGGAGAATTCAGAACTGGGGCCCAAGTAGATGGGGTGGCATAATGACGCATCACACATGCTAACTGTAGTGCTCTAGTGTGAGGGTGGCAGACTACGCTACTCAAGGATTTTGTTGGTTGCTTCCAACACTGGTGTTCCTTATGAATTTTACCCCGAGATATTGATTGTAGTTACTTGTATTCATGCCTATATGCCTCTGTTTCCCCCACTAAGATCCAGCTACACAGAATATAAATGGTTGTATATTTTGATGCTGAAAAATTTACATGACACTCACCCCAGTCACAGATCTGGGTTGAATCTATCATCGTTCTTTAGCTCACTTCGCCACCCCAGTTCAGACCCAGCTATAAGCAAATCAGTCTTGACCCTGTGCCTCATGGGAACAGTCCAGCCCTAACTGCCATGCCAGGTCTTCCCTGGACCAGAAACAAGCATCCTGTGACCGGTTTCGGGGTAACACCCCTCATCAGCCAGGCTAGCTTGAATCCACTGGCAAAGTGAGCAAGGGACCCACGTCTGGGCATATCCTGCCAACTTAGGGCGAACAAAGCAAACACAAGGAGATGATGGACGGAGCGCTGAAACTTTTCAGACACTCACCCCCAGTCACAGATCTGGGTTGAATCATTCATCGTTCTTTAGGGCCCAAGTGCATGACTCACGATGCCTACTACGGGTCAGGTCCTGAGGCGATTAAGGCTATTGTCCATCGTTATGTTCCTAGCAGGCTGCTCCGGTCCGCAGATAAGAATCTGCTAATAGTACCGAGATTCAAGAAAGTTACATGGGGAGGTAGAGCTTTTTCCACAGCTGCTGCTAAACTGTGAAACTCCCTCCCGGAACAGCTCTCAAGTCAGGTGTCCCATTCTCTTTTCCGCAAGGACATAAAGACCTGGCTTTTCTCACAGACCTCGGTATGAGCATGTTTCCTTGTCTGCACCCTCATGTCCGTATATAGCGCCTTGACGCCCTTGGGCTTAGTTCGCGCTCTACAAATTTTATATTCATTCATTCAAGTAGATGGGCTGGCATGATGACGCATCACGCATGCTAACTGTAGTGCTCTAGTTTGAGGGTGGCAGGCTACGCTACTTAAGGATTTTGTTGGTTGCTTCCAACACTGGTGTTCCATATGAATGTTACCCCAAAATATTGATTGTAGTTACTTGTATTCATGCCTATATGCCTCTGTTTCCCCCATTAAGATCCATCTACACAGAATATAAATGGTTGTATATTTCGATGCTGAAAAATTACATGAAGCACTTGTAATAAATGAGGCATGGGTGAAAGTCCAGCATTGAAGAAGTGACAAACTTGTTTGTCAGACGTGATTATTCATTTCTGAAATTTAGAAACATATTATTTTATATATAGGCTGTGAAGAATAGGTTGTTGGGACATTGGATGAATACATTTAGAAGAATTGTACACTTTCAAAATGTCTTTTTTTTCCAGCCAGCACATTATATAACATGTGAAACAATGTGTCCCAGAATGAAAGTATGGGGTTGTCTTAGAAGCCAGTCAGAATAAAAGTATGGGTTTGGCATAGTAAATGTCCCTGATTTGCATTAATCTGTGCTGGAAAGGCGTTACATGGCTGGAGAGTGGGTGTTCCCACGCATCCACCCATGTATTTTGGTGCATTCCCAGATTTACTAACACTAGTAAACCTGGGAACGTGTCAAAATGGTACACCTTCCTTGGGGAGGCTTAACGGGGAGAAATATCTTTATTTCTCCTAGCGTTTTTTCCGCTGAGGTAAATGCCTCAGAGGATTGTTTCTGTGCAAGAAGGTGTCCCTTCCCCCACAAAAACAATCCTGGTTGTTAGGCAGGCACCCTTGCACCATGGCGCAAGGGTGCCTACATTTGCGCTAGGCTGTACCCGCAGAGGGAGAGCACGGGAATGTGTCATATCTTAATAGATTTGGAGAATTCCTGCCTTCTCCCTGTCATGCAATGCTGCCCATCAAGCTGTCTTAGTGGGTTGTTCCGTGTAACTTTTTAATAATTCTAGCCCTATGTGCCTAACAAGCCGGAGGTGCTTCTGTACCGTGCAGACAACTTTACTCCGTGTGTGCACTGACTGAGAAGAGCATTAACAGCAGTGGAGGCTCATTAACAGCAGCGGAGGCTCCTCCGCAATGGCGGTGGAGCGTCGCACTACTGCCTGGCTCAGAGCCAGCAAATGAAAAATAAAACGCTGTTGTGTAGCATCGTTTTATTTTTCATTGCCGGCCCTGAACCAGCTCTGTAGGGAGGGGTGGGGCAGAGGCATGGGAGGGGGAAGAGGAGTGCTATGTGCACTTTCTAAGTGCGCATATGTGTTTTGGCTGGCCGTCTCAGGCCGGCCAAAACACAGCCGGGCTGGAGAAACCACACAGACTCCCTGACCTGAGCAGAGCGTCTTTTCAGCCCGCTCAGGGCTGCTCTTCAGCAAGGTGATTGGATGGGAGTCTGTCCCAACGGCTACTGGGACCAGGAAGAGGACAGTAGGCGCGGTACGGGAGGAGGACGGCAGCTTCGGGTAAGTTCTTCTTTTAAATATATATATTATTACTAACCCTCCCCCCCCCGCATGCCGCGACCGCTCTCGCGTAAGCATTGGATGATTTGGCTGAAACATGTAGACCACTTCACTACCTTGGGATGTGTGAGTTCATTTCTCCTCCTTCACATCCATTATTGATTTTAACCCTGCCCCAGGAACTTTCCAATAAATTTTCCTTTTGCAATTTGATTTAATATCCTGGAGGTAGTTTTAAGGTCCGCAATCACTATACTCACCTATTCACTCAAAAACATCCCGCTCCGCTGTAGTCAGGCGTCGAAGCACACCTAGGAGGCACTCTGCCCTCTAGGTGGGAACCCAGTGATGAAGCATGCCACCAACTAGGTTGGTGGGTGAGGGTTCTTTTAAAAACCTAATGGGTTTTCTACAAGGGAGACTGCTTCCATGACCGATGAGAGGCTGGTCTTTTGAGACCACCTTCAGCTCCTTCATAGGGTTTATTCATCGGATTTTGGGGAGACGAACGAGCCTTCTTTGTTTGTTCCTCTCTCTCTCATCTTTGTTTAGCATGTGATATTTATATACCACAATTCTGGTCTAAAGCCATCAAAATTCCATGCTGCAGTTAACAATTAGGCACATATCAGCTTCTCACCATAACTAACACAGGCACACTGTACTGAGCATAAGATTTCCGCAAAGGAGCCATTAGTCATTCAGTCTTAGAATTACAAAAATGTATACCACAGTTGGCAAAACATTACACAGCCTTTCCTAAAAGGGCCTAAAAAGATTATTACAGTGCTAAGCCTCTCAGCCAGCACCAAACCCTTGCCTAATATAGTAATCTGTGAAATTCCATCTCATGAAATACTTGCTGCAGGCTTGTGCACACGTCAAAGTAAAATGCAGAGTAAGTACTCCTTCTTTCCAGACTTAATAATGCAACAATCACTTTACAGTCGAAATAAAATAAAGACAAAATGAACACTCTTGGGTGTTGTGTTCTTCTTTTACTGCCGAATGGTTGCCCAGCCAACACGTGTTTCGTCTGGGGAAGTACCCCAAGACTTCTTCCGGGCTATGAGGCAATGCCAAGAGGGTATCTTGAATCTCTAAGCCGGTTGTACTTCCGTCCCGGCTTGTCGAAGGGAATGGGTGTAATCCAGGTGTCAAGGGTCCTAGGTATGGGACCGGTCCCATTCGTTGCGATCGTCGATGTCAGACAGCATACTCGCTGGGTCAGAATTGCCCTTAGTGGCTATATCAGAGGGTCTCCATTCTGGACCTTTTGCCACTCCATGAACTCTCAGCTCTCACACACAGCCGGGACGGAAGTATAACCGGTCTTGAGTGAAGCACACACTTGGCTCCACCACGGGGTCCCATACCTAGGACCCTTGACACCTGGATTACACCCATTCCCTTCGACAAGCCGGGACGGAAGTACAACCGGCTTAGAGATTCAAGATACCCTCTTGGCATTGCCTCATAGCCCTGAAGAAGTCTTGGGGTACTTCCCCAGACGAAACACGTGTTGGCTGGGCAACCGTTCGGCAGTAAAAGAAGAACACAACACCCAAGACTGTTCATTTTGTCTTATTTTATTTCGACTGTACAGTGATTGTTGCATTATTAAGTCTGGAAAGAAGGAGCACTTACTCTGCATTTTACTTTGATGTGTGCACAGGCCTGCAGCAATTCTGTGAGACCTTGGTCTTGATTTCAGGGGGTTCAGGGTGGTTCCTCTTCCTGTTAGCACCGGCTCACACACTTCAAATCCTAATAGACACGTACACCCTTTGTAGGCGCCCTCTCCAAACCACATATGCTCAAAACCCTGCCCTTTGCTCGCATCATGAAATACTTGTCTGCAGGTTGACGTAGTAATAAAAGTCCACACTTATTGCATTTAACATATGCATTTCACAATAGATACGCCAGGCCTAACTCCTTTACTGTAACTTTTCACCATAAATAGATCGCTTCTATGGCACTTGCCAAACCTTCCCATATGAACTAATTAGGCATACATCCTTTAGCATTGGCTAGTTATTATAACCTGGTTTTATAAAATTACAAAGTACACAACTAAAGTTCGCAAAAATACCATACAATCCCTAAACGGCCTAACAAGGATTATCCTATTACAAATCTTTTACCACCAAGGTATGATACTGGGAGGAACCAACGCCAAACCCCTTGCCTACTACAGTAATTTCTGAGATTCCATGTAGCCAAGTACTTGTCTATAGGCATAAATGCAGTGTAATAATAATTCACTGTTTCAACATATGCTTTTCTCAATAAAAAACTTCAGGCTTACTGCCTTCGTTGTAACTTTTCATAATAAACAGATCAGACCTGTGGCATCTGACATATGGCATAATATGCTCCTCATTCTTACTCAGCCCTAATGTACTGAGCAGAAGCTTTCCAACAAGGCATTAAGTGCAATACAAGCACTCTTCATCAGCAGAAGCACACTTCTGCAAATCAAATGATGCAAGAAGGATAATCAACACGTCTGAAAATCCAAAAGCCCTTTCTCAGTAGTGCTTCTTAAATTGTTTTTTATGTTAATCACATAAGGTTTCCTGATAGTTGCACTGTCAAGTCAGACCTAACAATCAAGATAATGGTGCACAAAAAGGGTTAGTTAACTATGCAGAAGGGAGATTAAAACTTTCAGGGAATGCTTCATGAGGAACATGGATTTTCAGAGAGGACCGCGAAGAAGAATTTCACTGTTTATTACAAAAAGAGAAGTGCATTTAAATCAGGAATAACACATAAGGGAAGAGGCAGACTGCAGAAATGCATTTGAACGCAGTAAGTAAAAAAGAATGGAGGGCGTGGTTTGCCTGGCTCAAATATGGCCGCAGCCTGAGAGAGCTCCGGCAGCCGCCCATACTATCCTCACAAAATCTGCACTGCCGAGACGACACGGGCAGTAATTTTAGCCATCAACGACGACTGAATGCCTCCGGTTCCCGCTGTGGGGGTTTGAACTACCGACGCACACGCGGCGCGGAGATCTGCCGCCGGCCGAATCGGGCCTACAGACGCTGGTCCGCGGCCTAGAGTGTGCGTCCTTCGCTCTGGTGGGCGTAGCTGCAGGCGGGGATCCTTCCGCATTGCAAACGGTGGCTGGAGTGGCGATCGTGAGGAGCAGTGCTTCCACGGGGCGCAGCGGATGGTGAGTCCAGAGTGAGCCCGGGGACTAAAAACACACAGCGGAGGTGAGCCCGGGGGAGAGGCGGCACACAGTGCGGTGGCGGGGTGGAGAGTCTGGTGAACACCGCAAATACAGGTTGCTAACGCGGGGGCACTTGGCGACATAAGGCACAACTGGGAGTCCGGGAGATAGCTGATGACTTCCTCATAAAAGGCTATATTGCATAGTGACCGGTGCGAGACCCACGCAGGATTCTGCATCTGCGGTGGTGGAGCGCGGGGTCTGGCTGAGGCGGGGCGCCGCATAACTAACCTTACTGCACGACATAGTACATCTCGCCCTTTGGGCTCGCCTGGTGAACCTCCCTCACTCTTACGCCAGTGTCCCGGGGCGGCAGCCATCTTGCTCTCCAGTAGTGGGTGACACAACGCTGTATAGCCGCCCTCTCCCCACCAAATTGAAGCAGCCATGGGGCGCACTGATAAAACACAGCCAAAACTCTCATTTGAAAACCGTAAGTCCACGAGATTGAGGGAAGAGGAGCAGGAACAGAGCAACCTCACGGGTGCTGATGATGCTGGTGTACCGGAGGGGGACATTCGCCAGATTCTTGGGGCAATGCAACGTAGCGTAACCTCCATAGACGCTAAAATAGACTCTTTGGCATACCGCCTGGACAGGATGTCGGAGAGAGTGGATAAGCACTCAGAGCGCATCGACATGGCAGAGCGAAGGATTTCAGAGGCGGAGGACACTCAGACCGAAATGGGGGCCACGCAGCGTCAGATGGAGAAACTGGTAACGAGTCTAAAGGACAAGGCCAAAGATTTAGAGGCGCGCTCGTGCAGGAACAATGTACGCTTGTTGGGACTGGCAGAATCGACGGCCACGGGCCCAATGGAACACTTCATTGAAAAATTGCTAGTCCAGTTACAGGGGCGCGACACGTTCTCCGAGGTGTTCATTGTGGAGCGGGCCCACGGCATGCTGGGCCCCGTCCACCACCGGGAGCCCCTCCAAGGCCAGTACTTATTCGCCTACTGAACTATAGAGACAGGGATGCTGCTCTAAGGCGCGCGAGAGAGCTCAATCACTCCCATACGAAGGATCAGAACTGTCCCTCTTTCCAGATTTTACCCCCACGGTCCAAGAGGCTAGGAAGAAGTTTGGAACGGTCAAACGTAAACTCAGAGAACTACAGTTAGACTATGCGATGCTCTATCCTGCTCGCTTAAAGGTCTCCTTTGATGGTAAAACCCGACTTTATACTGACCCAAGTGCACTGCAGAAGGACCTCAAGAAATATGGGACGGAGAGGGCGAGAGGTGGTTCCCCCTCACTCGAGACAGTGGAGAACGAAAGAGCATCTGCAGATAATAACGGAGACCCAGAAATGGCCGCCTCATCGTCATCACCATCATGAATGTTCCCTGCTGTGGCTGCTGTTCGCTGTGCTGTTCTGTGGAACTGTGCCTTACGATGTAACACTGACAGTAATTTCATGTAGCTGAATATGGCTCGTTTTTGGATCCTACAACAGTAAATATGTCTTGAAAGTTATGTGTGAGTTGGGCAGTGCTGGCCTACCCTATCGCATCGTAGAGAGCCGGCGGCTATCGCCACCGAGTGTATTCCACACAGTTTAGTGTTGGGGTTTGCTGCCCTGTTGGCAGGTTAAGACTAAGACTACACAGGGGTGGGTGGGCTTTGGGAATGCTATATCTACTTTTTTTTATATGGTGTGGGTGGGGGGTTGGTGGGGTGGGAATTGGGGATGTTCAAAACCTGCAACTATGCTATATGACAAGATGCTATTCTTTAATTGCATTCAGATACGAGGTGTATGTGTGCTTGGTTTTAGAAGACTGTGGATTTCCCGGGGACTAGCAGCCAGTCAAGAGTGATACGTTTCCTCATGTGGAATGTCCGCAGTCTTAATGACCAACGAAAAATACGTAAAGTTGTTGCATACTTGCATAGACATCAGGTTGACGTTGCTGTGCTACAGGAGACACACCTCCCCCCAAAGACAGGGCTGCTCACACAGCGTAGAATGAAGGGGCAGTGTATAGCTGTGGGGTTCACATCGCACGCTAGAGGGGTGCTTGTGTGGGCGCGAAGGGGCTCTGACGTACAGGTACAAGCTATTGAGCTGGATCCTAGTGGCAGATATGTGATAGCGAAATGTCATAAGGAGCATTACACATTGTTGCTGGTGGGGGTATATGGCCCCAATCACGATGATCCACAGTTCTACCACGCCCTGCATTCCAAGATTTCCAACTATGCACATATGCCCATATTGTGGGGAGGGGACTTTAATTGCATACAGGACATGGAGTTGGACCGGTCTAGGGGGACCTCCAGGCCGCTCTCCCGTGCTGCCTGCGCCATAGCCTCCATTGTGCGAGCTGAGGGTATGTGTGATGTGTGGCGACAATGTAATCCACTGGGAAGGGACTATACGCATTACTCAGCAGCACATGACACTCATACCCGTATAGATTGCTGGTTCTCCTCACAGACACTGTATACCTCAGTCAGGGATTGCACACATATGCCTAGAACTTTATCGGATCATTCCCCAATTTACCTCATGCTGGAGCTGTCCGTAGGGGGCTCTAGATATAGATTGTGGCGTTTCCCACAATATTCACTCTTAGACTCGGTCTTTAGCGCGGAGCTGGGTACCGCCATAGATGAGTACTTTTCAACAAATTTGGGGAGTGTGGATAATATGGGGGCGGTGTGGGAAGCTTTTAAATTATATATCAGAGGGATAACGATCTCTAAGCATGCTGGGGTTCTCCGGTCTATTCGTGCCCAGCTAGCATCTAGAGAAGATACTCTTAGATCACTGGAATATGTCCACTCAGAGACAGGTGACCCGCAAGTGTTGGCTCAGATTCGAACGCAGCTTAGCAAATTTCAGGAGTTGGCGGAGGACGAGGTTAAGCATCTGGGGAAATATGCTGTGGCCAGATCCTATGCGGAACGGGATAGGCCAAGTGCCACGTTGGCAGCGCAGGTGCAGCCCCCAAGAGGCGACAACCACATACCACAAGTACACAGCTCGGAGCAGACTTTAGTGCATGATACGCCGGCCATCCTGGGCGCATTTGCAGAGTATTACACAGCGCTTTATACCTCACTGCCTAACATGGCCACTGAGTCAGACGAGGAATATTTAGCGTACATAAATATGGCCTGGCTGACCAACAGTGACAGAGAACGACTGATAGGACCGCTGAGACCCACTGAAATTACAGCTGCTCTGAAGAGCATACCTGGAGAAAAGACCCCTGGGGCAGATGGGTTAACTGCGACGTTTTACAAAGCTTACATTGATAAGCTGCTTCCCCATTTGGTTAACTTGTTTGAGGAAATGGTGAAGACGGGCACTATGCCACCATCTATGAGAGAAGCAACTATAGTTACCATACTCAAGCCTGGGAAGCCGCCAGACCTTTGCTCTTCGTACAGGCCGCTTTCATTATTAAACACAGACACAAAGCTGTTCGCTAAAGTATTGGCCAATAGACTAGCCCCTCTGCTGCCCAAGATGGTGGGAGCAGATCAGACTGGATTCGTCCCGGGCCGATCCCTTTCTAATAATCTCAGAACGTTGTTTGGGAACATAGTGTGTAGTCAACCTGGAACGAAGGCAGCAGCCCTCTTTATTGATATTGAAAAAGCCTTCGACTCGGTAGAGTGGCACTTTTTATATGCAGTACTTAAGAAGGTGGGTGTTGGGGATATTTTTATACAGCTGGTACAGGTGTTATACACAGGCCCAGTAGCACGGGTTAAAATCAATGGTGCACTCTCTCGAGCGATAGCCATCACTAGAGGGACGAGGTAGGGGTGCCCCCTCTCCCCTCTATTATATGCACTAGTGGCCGAACCCCTAATGTGTGCAATGCGAGAATACCACTCATATAGAGGCATACGTTCCCCACATTACAACACGGTGATTGCGGCCTATGCTGATGATACTCTTCTTTATGTCCGCAACCCGGAGCAAAATTTGACGCCCATGCTACAAGAAGTAGAGAGATTCAGTCAACATTCGGGGCTCCGCATCAATTGGCATAAATCACTCATATTCCCTCTTACCACAAACACAACACCAGTACACACCACGTACCCATTAGAATGGACTACGGACCCCGTTAAGGTATCTGGGTATCAAAATTCACACGGATGCTGAACTGGTCTTGTCCAAAAATTATGGCCGAGCCCTACAAAAATTATCTGACGCGGTGGACAAGTGGATTAAACTGCCACTGTCGCTGATGGGCAGGATAGCTCTGGCGAAAATGGTGGTGCTCCCTCGTTTTTTGTTTCTATTCTCAAATGTCCCCATAGGTCTACCACAGATGTTTTTTAATACACTGCGTAGCTCCCTGAGCCGCTTAATATGGGCAGGGAAGCAGCCTAGGGTTAGGTGGGAAGTACTAACACGTCCATATGCGAGGGCAGGGCTCAATGCTCCTCACATGGAACGGTATTATAGGGCTGCACAAGCGTTGCATGCACATGTCTGGTTTCATGGACCCCCGAATATGCCACAATATCTTCTAGAGCGGAATATGGTAACCCCCTTCATGCTGCCCGGGTTGGCGACAGCGGCAGCACGCATGACGCGGGGTAGGATAGATCCAGTAAACTGTACCGGTTCACAGTTCTCCAGGACCGCTAAACAGCACAATCTCTCTCTCATATACTCCCCCAGGCTGCCCATCCCATGGTGCAGCTGGCTCCCACATAGGGATGACAAAGCATTGATGGGTGTGCTAGCAAAGTTAAATATTCGCTGTGTGGGTGATTTGTTTCGCGATGGGGAGGTCAAAACCTGGGAACAGGCGGCAGGTCAAGCGATAGCGGTCACAACTTTAGACATGTTCCAGTATCATAGACTTCGCTGTGCCCTGCGTGAATTGTTGGCAGATGGCATGGTAGAACCGGCAGAGATGCCCTCTTTGACATACTTACTACGAACCCCTAGTGCACAACAGGGAATAACCAGACTGTATGCTGCATTTCACATAGCTGGCGAATACCCCAAATTGCCATCCCAAACAGATTGGGAAGCTGAGTTGAACTTGATACTAACTGAAGAACAGTGGGCATGGTGTTTTGCCACGGTGAGGTCTGTTTCGCTAAACGGCAGACATCGACTAATACAATTTAAATATCTACGTAGGACATACTATACACCGGTTAGGTTGCATAGATACGGGCTGCGAGATGATGATACTTGTCCAAGATGCTTTGCTAATCACGCTACATTTCTACATTTAGCGTGGGATTGCCCGGGTGTGCGTGTTTTTTGGAGTAGGGTGTGTCAGATCCTTTCAGAAATGCTGTCTGTTGAGCTGCCTGCGGCGCCTCTTGTAGCTCTGCTGGGGTATGTGAAGGGCATCCCGAAAGGAGTACGGAAACTCGCAGCCATAAGCATACTGCTAGCAAAGAGAAGAGTTGCCATGAGATGGATGAAGGGCCCTTTGCCCACTATTGCCGACTGGGAAAACGACTTGGCGTATTGCTCCACCCAGTCTGACAACTATAATGTACTCATGCCTATGCGATGCGCACCTAAAGACATCTGGGGCCCATATAGAATGTATTTATTGAGCAAAGATGGGGCTACGGATCCCCAGGCTGAGCTGGATCGCACGGGTGTGGGATGAAGCTAAACGACATGATCATTTACTGGGGTACCTCTTGATGGTATATAAGGCTGCAGGATTATAGGTATGGGGGGAAGCTGTCGATTCGGGCAAACCAAGGGCTTGTTAAACTTGAACTTGATGGAGGTCTGTCATGTTATTTCTGTCACTGGTACCTTTTGTGGATTATGCTTCTTGGATGTCAGTACAAGATCTGAACGGTCTTTTAGCATGAATACGTGACATGGTTGGAGGAACGGGGAAATTGCCATTACCAATTGTTGAACTTGCGCTGCATTTCGCTGCACAATTTGTACGTGCACACGTTCTGAATGTAACTAATATTATTGTTGTTGCAAAATGAAAATAAAGTTTAAAAAAAAAAAGGAAAAAGTAAAAAAGAATATGGCACTGAGGAAAAAAGTTAAAGGAGAGTTCATGAATACATTTGAAGGTGGTACTGATGGAGCCTAGATTTCACCTAGATTAGGCATTGCTCTGTTTTAAGTTTCAGACAGACTGCATTTCAAAAATGGCACGCAGAATTTTGGTGCAAGTGAAAACACATAACACATGAATGAAGCCTGGTCAAGATGCTTTCAGTCTAAAGTGCTTTCATGTAAAAACATGCTCAATTAATTAAATAGCCATGTTTAAATGTGATTAATTGGGGTTTAATCTCACTATAGAATGTACCATTAATTTAAAAAATGTGTTTTGAACTTTCAAAGAGCATATAATTGCGCTGAATTAACACGCATTTTACGGTGTAGAAAAGGCTGAAAATTCTTTGGCAGACTCAGCTCACTGTGCGGCCTTTAGCCTTGGAGATAACAAAGGAATGCTTTCCTCCCTGCTCTGTTTCCTCCCGTCTCCCATGAGAAGACACGTCTTCAATGAAAGACCTTTGTTAAAATTTACGCCTCTGTTTCTGTCCATGAAGGCATGTTGCAAACCTTTATCTCTATGTAATTTGTTTAAACAAAGCTTACTTCACTTTAAAACGTGGAGTGAAAAGTGCAAAGCACACATCTTTCTTATAATATGTATTAATTAATCAACCATGCACCAACACTACACGTGGGGCAAACGCATTTTGCATGAAAAGCTATGTAAAACATTAGAGCATGTTGCTATGAGCATGTATTAACTGTTTGCGCTTTGAAAATTTGCACTAGTGCATGTTTATGCTATGTTGTACATTGCACATTTTGCATGTTGTGCATGAATAATAGAAAAGCTGCTTTAAATTAATAGCTTTCGCTAGGTAATATTTAATACAGGGTAGTAGAATGGTGGAAGGTGAACATAATGGGCTTTACTTCATAAATTAATATTCTTTTGTGTTTGTTTTGCTTTAGTATACATTTGGGCCCACAATAATAATGGCTGCCTAGGAATCCAGCATGGCTGAGAATTGTTAGCAGTGTGCTGAATGGGAGACGCATGCACAAAGAATATGCCAGCTGCATGAACTGCCAAGTGCCTCAAGTGAAGACACATGGGTCAAGGCCACAATGATCTGCACACTCCTGTCACCGTGCCAACGTACCAGTGTTTGTGGGAGAGTGTCATTCTTGTGTGCGATGTGAAAGCGAAAAAGAGTTAGATTGATACATTTTGTCGCTTAAGATGTTGCAAGAGAAGTTCTCATTGATACATGTTATGTATATTGTTCTTATCATTAAGCCCCTATTGTTTGAACCGGTATGGGGTGGACTTGCGATGAGAACAGGATGATGAGACCCCTATGTCACCTGTGCCAACCAATCACAGTGCGAGTTTCTACTGAAACTGGAACATTGTTAGTGTAGTCAGCCAAGAATTAGGGTATAATTAATGACCCCTTGGGGGCGTGTCAGATCAGATCTGACCAGACATCATTCGGTTGAGGTACATGAACGTCGCGGGTGCAGACTGGGTGGAGATTGCGTCCGAGGAGACACAGAGAGAGGGGGGGGCTATGCCCAGCTTCTGTGTCAGACACAGAGAGAGCAGCTGAGAGGATCAGAACAGGTTTAGATTTAGATGCTTAAACTTTAAATTCATGCATTGACTTACTGGCTTTGAAAAGATTTATTTGTCTTATGCATCTATTTCTCTTTATGGGAGATTTTTGCCAATTATTAATTATTGATTAGCCTTGCAAAACTCACTCTTGAATTATATTTTTCCTGAAACTCTTTAAAAAGTTCTGACTGACATTTTATGCCTCATTCCTTTTTCTTTATGAAGTGCTTTGTATGCAATCTATAATATGTTCTTTATTAATTCTATTTTACCTATTTTTCAACTCTGTAACCTGATTGATATTTGACTAATGAATAAAAAGTCAGAGAAACTTAACTTTTGACTAGAAAATAAAACCCTTTAAAACTACTCACAACTCTCATTATTGCCTTAAATATTATTTGCAATTGATTTTTCATGTTTGTTGGAAACGGGGT